>SJYX01022466.1:23034-73790 GCA_006410675.1 Oreotragus oreotragus
TTTATCATTTACTATATGTGAGGCACTATGCTGGGTGCCATGAGAGTCAATGGTAAAGAAGACAGTCATGCTTTACGACATCATGGGGCTGAGACAGTAACTAATTACATTAAACCATGAGGTGGTTTTGCTGCATGCTGTGATCCTAATTGTATGTTATCTATCTTTTGCTTTTACGATAATATCAATACAAAAAACATTTATATTTTCTTGGAACTGTTTCGACATAAAAATGTAGAAAGTCAGCTTTAGTGAGAAAGATCTAGTTTCTAAGAAATATTTTAGGAATAAGTTTTCAGAATGATTCATGATGTAGTAAATACTCATCTACATAAGTGATACATAAGTCCCATGATTCTCCATTTATCTTTTGTCTGATGCATATTGGATGAGACAATATTTTCAAGCTCTTTCGCTGGAACATTTCATGCTGTTTTCCTTCCAAGTTGTTTAATTCACTTCACTCAATCACTAATGTACTCATTCAATACAGATTGATTGATTGATTGGTATGTGTATGGCTCCTTAATAGGAGCTGCATATGAAAAGGAATCAACCATTAATAAAACATAAATCCAGTCTCATGAACCTTATTGACCACTCATGAAATGAAAAGAGAAAGCATGTACTTAAGACGTGATTATGAAAAGAAGGGTTAAGTGCCATAAAAGAAGAATGAGTAGAGATTTATTTTTGTTCATGCAAATTCAGCAAAGGGGGCATTTGACATAATACCTGAATACCGGTTACTATTTTGGCACGTGGAGAGGAGGTGGAGAAACTTCCATGTAGAGAGAACAATGAAAACCAAACAAAAAGTGCCAGGGGAAGCAGCATTCAGTTTTATCATGCATGGAATCTTTCAACAGCATATATTAGAGATAAGACTGGTGTAACTGGGGACACATTAGAAGGCCTTAAAAGTATCTCAAGACATTTTTTTGTTTGTTTTCAATGGGAAACTATTGAAGATTTTCAAATAACAACGTCTTTAGCCTAAATGACTAAAGAAATATTGCTGCTGTTTCCTGAAATAGTGGGTACAAGGGATGTAACCATTTGAGAAGCTGTGTATGTGTTCAGGATGGGTTCTGGTGAGTCTTTCTTGGAGTGTTCTATTCAGACAGGTGGAGATGCAATACCAGAATTAGTAAGTGAGGTAGGAGCTTTGGCAGTAAGTGTTAGAGTCACTGTCATTAACATAGATGTTAGTGCTGAATCATGAAACTAGAGAAGTCTTCCAAAGAACAAAGTGAGTTTAGGTAGGGAAGATGAAAATGTCCAGCGTAAAATCCCAAAGTGGGAGGGGAAGAAAATAATAATCCACAAGTGGAAGATGGAAGAAGAAAACCAAAAAGAAACAGAGCCAGAGGAAACTAGTTGCAGTATTACAGAAGCAGAAAAGTATCATGCTATTGAAGGTAAAAAAAAAAAAAAAGATGATGAAAAATGAGATAACACTGTCAAATGCACCAAAGAGGGCAAGGTGAAGAACTACAGCAATATTTATATATAAGCTTGTACAGGTGAAGATTTTTCCTAATGAATTACACACAAACTCTACTTGCAGATGTTAAAATACATTACTCTAGAAGTGTGACAATCCCTACTCCACTCATAGAAAGAATAGTGGCTATTTGGGCAGAGGATGTGAAATATATTTACCTTTGCTCTTGGATCTTGTTGTGACTCTAAGACTCATTCCTAGCTCTGTGGCTTATATGGCCGAATGGAGTGTTTGGGATAAACAACCAGTGCTTTGGCAGGAAGAATGAAAAGGATTGTGGTGTATCTTGGACATGTTGGTGAGTGCAGGTGTGGATAGCTTTATTGGTTTGGGCATAATCTCCTCTTTTCATTCCCTTCTGTGTGTTCCTTCTCAAGCTAAGAAGCTAAGAATTGTAACATTTGCAAATGAAAGTAGTGAGCACAAACAATTTATGTTAACAAAGTTGAACCTTTTAGGATAGCTATTTTTCATAATTTTATATTTCACCATCAATAGTGGCACAAAGTTAAACAAAATAGGGGTAAAGAAGTGGAAATCAGGTAAATTTAGCAAAGAGCAAAGTTGATTAAATTGTATATAACATTGAAAATAAACTTCACAGGTTTTGACCTAAAATAATACCATGAATTTTTTCCAATTTTCTAGTCTCTAATTATGCTCTTTCTGATTTACAACTTAAGTATTTTCCCTTCTGTTAGCTTTTGACACGTCTGAAGTGGAATTCTGCCCTTCTGAGTTTTCCGAACTTGAGATTGAAGATGTTGTGTGTGGTTCACTCATTAAGTCATGTCTGACTCTTTGCCACCCCATGGACTGCAGTACCCCAGGCTTTACCCTAGGTAAAAGGGCTATATTCTCCCACTTGACCTTCCTGTACTCTGGTTAGCTTGGATTTGCTCCTGACACCAATAACAAGGCCTCCCAACACAATGGTATAAACAAAGTAGAAACTGATGTCTCTAGGAGAACAGTTCAGAAATAGGAAGTGAAGATCAGGTTGTACAAGCACCACAGTATCAGAAAACTAAGACCTTTCTATTTTATTCGCTAATTTAATGGCTTGTATTCTCAAGTCATTTCCTAGGACGCTATGGCTGCTTGAGTGCCATTATATTAGTATTCCTGGCAGCAGAAAGGAAGAATGCCTGTGGCATGTGGGATCTTCCCAGACTAGGGATCGAACCTGTGTCCACTGCATTGGCTGGAGGATTTTTAACCACTGGACCACTAGGGAAGTTAAAAAACAGCCATCTTGAGTGCCCTGACCGTACAGAAGGGAAAGAGATAGGACTTCTCTTCCTTTTAAGGAGATGCTGGGAAATATCCATATTTCTGCTTAAATCTCCTTGGCCAGAGCTTTGGCACATGTCACATCTGACTGCAAAAGAAGATGGAAATATTGTCTTTTAGGTGTGTGGCAATATCTCCTTAAACTATAGCCAGGATCATCATGTTGTTTTGCTATATGTAATCTTCTTATAGACTTTCCATTAATGATAAATCAATTTAATAATCCCACAGCTTGGTGTTTAAACACACATGTCACATCTGACTGCAAAAGAAGATGGAAATATTGTCTTTTAGGTGTGTGGCAATATCTCCTTAAACTATAGCCAGGATCATCATGTTGTTTTGCTATATGTAATCTTCTTATAGACTTTCCATTAATGATAAATCAATTTAATAATCCCACAGCTTGGTGTTTAAACTCTTCATAATAAACCCAAATATATTCGTTCAAATTTATTTTGCATTGCTCTTACACACACACACACACACATACACATCTCAGCCATATTAAATTCAAGAATGTTTTACATATCTCTTGCTTTTCCTATTGTGTACTTTTTTGTATGTGCCTTTTTCCACCTAGTGTTGTCATTTTCAACTATTGCTTATTGAAATTTTATTTGTCTAATAAAGCCAATGAAAAATATCACATCTCTAAAAAAAAGTCTTTAATTCTTAAATATTACATAAGTTTTACTCCTTTGACTTCCTATAGCTTTTGGTTTGTATATGTTCATAATATTTTATAAATTTTACCATTTATTTTACTTTGGACTTTCCCTAACTTTCTTGTAGACAGTAAGCTCCTTAAAGAGTCAAAGATATATTTCATCTCAATTATTTCTATGCATCTTCTCTGAAGCACCTAGTTTCAGATTTCTGCTTAAGTACCCAAAATAGAATCACAATATTTAACTGAAATTGAATTTTTGCAGAAATATATGCCTACTTCTTAAGCACTATGGAAANCCCTAACTTTCTTGTAGACAGTAAGCTCCTTAAAGAGTCAAAGATATATTTCATCTCAATTATTTCTATGCATCTTCTCTGAAGCACCTAGTTTCAGATTTCTGCTTAAGTACCCAAAATAGAATCACAATATTTAACTGAAATTGAATTTTTGCAGAAATATATGCCTACTTCTTAAGCACTATGGAAAAGAGTACAGTTATATCTAGAAGTTTTTCTGGAGTTAAGATTATGATATATTTGAAGTATGCATTTTTGAAATATAGCAGAGGACCAAGGATGTCCTTATGAAAGTGGGTAAGGGTCATGGTGGAGCTGGATATTTCTTATTCTTAGTGGGCAGAGCGTTCATTTGTGTGTGGAACTCAAAAGCTCAGGGAAGCAACTGAAGCATGTTTGTTGGATAACCTAGTCTGTCTCTCATCACTTGGTTTAGAAAGAGGTACTCCCTGAGCCAACATGATATTGCAGGATTTGAGCTCAGAATCTGACCCTAAGAACTGTGCAAAATTCCTTGTGAATACCCTATAATTATTAATACAAACCCATCCTAATTTTCTTGTAGATCTGATAATTCATATACATTGCTTAAGAGAATTCTACTCCTAATTTAAAACAGGAGATAAAACTTTGTTCTACTGGTCGTAGATAGATTATTGCAGAAGAGAATTGTGAATCAAATCTCTTGTGTGGGAAGTAGTGGCAGGCAGATTCCTGTAGGAGAACTGAGTCTTTTTGTGTCAGTACAGTAGGCGACAGATCCAGATTTAAATCTCTGCTCTACCACTTTGTGAGCTTGGGAAAGTTGCTTAATCTCTGAGGTCTAAACAATAGGTATTGTAGAGCACTCAGCATTGTAATAATTTATCAATATCAACTTGATATCAAATAATGTATCAATATCAAATTTATTGAATGTAATTATTTATCAAATGTACTTATTTATCAATATCAAATGCTGCAGATCAAAACAAAAATCATATCATAAAATCATATCATAAGGTGTTTGGAAGGCCAGAGAGACAGTTTCCAAGAGAACTGACAATGTAGAAATTATTTGATGGATTCNAGCACTCAGCATTGTAATAATTTATCAATATCAACTTGATATCAAATAATGTATCAATATCAAATTTATTGAATGTAATTATTTATCAAATGTACTTATTTATCAATATCAAATGCTGCAGATCAAAACAAAAATCATATCATAAAATCATATCATAAGGTGTTTGGAAGGCCAGAGAGACAGTTTCCAAGAGAACTGACAATGTAGAAATTATTTGATGGATTCAGATGTGACTGAACTAGCAATCTGTACTATCCATTTCCCCAGAAATATGCACCCTTTTCCATAGTGATGGGCAGAATTGTGGAGCGGAAATCCTCTTTATTAGCAAGAAACTCTTAGGAAATGAAAGAGATGCTGAGGCTAGTTTACCTATTCTATTTGTTACTATTACCAATTAAGATAGAGGGGAATAAGAGATCAGGAGTGTAACCATAATTTTGCTCCCTCGACAAATTTCTATTCCAGCACTCCCCAACTTGGTATTCTCTTAATCTATTAGACTTAATCACTCAACAATATGATTAAGCAGAGTATAGTCATGGACAAACTTCATCCCAGGGGTAAGCAATCCTTAGTCCCAGGACAGTCATCTTCCAACTTTAAGAGATTGCTCCCTCAATACCCACCAAGCCTCCTTTGAACCATTCTTCCTGGGACCATTGGGTATTATACTCTGCAGTGATTCCAGCCTCTCAGCAGTGGCTCCCAAAACTCTCTGCAATGGTTCAGAAGCATATAATTATATCATTTCATTTCCATGATTTACAGGCTGAAATTTTACACCCTGTTCTATATCTCATCCAAAGTATCCTTTGAACCATTCTTCCTGGGACCATTGGGTATTATACTCTGCAGTGATTCCAGCCTCTCAGCAGTGGCTCCCAAAACTCTCTGCAATGGTTCAGAAGCATATAATTATATCATTTCATTTCCATGATTTACAGGCTGAAATTTTACACCCTGTTCTATATCTCATCCAAAGTATATGTAGCCACATTGTCCAATATAAAGTTCTGCGGTGAGAATGAGAGCTGTAATGAAACACACAAACACATAAATAACTCCTACCAACAACATTGCAGTAACACCCAGTCACCTCAGACTTGTCCTTTGCTTTTCTTACATTCTCTAGGAGAAAATAAAATTCAAAGATAGAATCCGTTTATAAATAAGGTCAAAGACTATAATTCCAAAAGTATCAAATCTGAAATAAAATTGTATTGCCCTCAAGTGTAAATCTAAAGTCCAAAATTCTTAACTTAGATGCAAATCCTACATCCTTCTCTCCAGTCTGTTATTCTGCTCATTCTTAGCTAGAGTTTCTTTACGCCTCAGCAAACTTTGGATTCTGTTAGCTGCTATAGCCTAGAATATATCTCATGGGAATGGACATTGCTTTAGGGCCTCAACAACTGTATTGCCATAAATGCAATGCATTCAAGGTTAGCTCTGCCGGTTTTATTTCACGGCCTTTGATAAAGTTGGTCAGTGCTACTCTGACAGACTTGATCAATAACAGAAAAACTAGAACCCCATTAATGCCTGGAAGAGAGGTGGGAATCTTTTCTCTAGCTTTTCAATGCAGCAATTATTGTCCCATACTTGGAGATACAGTAGATCTGTAGTCAACTTTTCCCTATATTGGGTCTTTTCACAGGGTACATTTCTTTTTTTTAATATAAATTTATTTTAATTGGAGGTTAATTACTTTACAATATTGTATTGGTTTTGCCATACATCAACATGAATCCGCCACAAGTATACACATGTTCCCTATCCTGAACCCCTCTCCCACTTCCCTCCGCGTACCATCTCTCTGGGTCGTCCCAATGCACCAGCCCCAAGCATCCAGTATCATGCATCAAACCTGGACTGGTGATTCATTTCATATATGATATTATACATGTTTCAATGCCATCCTCCCAAATCATCCCACCCTCTCCCTCTCCCACAGAGTCCAAAAGACTGTTCTATACATCTGTGTACATTTCTTTACTTCATTCTTATGGTTTCCTGTCTCCATCAAATCACTCTTAACACATCACTTTCTTTTTATCACATACCATTGTCTAAGACTATATGTATGTCTTTTTTGGTCTTACTTGTTACTAGAATACATTATTGCCTTACCCTTGGTGCATCCCCGAAGGTGAGAGAAACTCCTTGGACATAAAAGTCAAGCAGTGTTTGTGAAATAAACAAATGGAGTAAAAACCAATACCCTACTACTTACCTATATTTAATCATCATTCTTAAGGGAAAATTACCTCTAACTCTGTTTTTACTTTTTCTGATTATTGTATGTATTTCTCAATGTATCAGCTTAGGGAATTATTTTGAATTCTTCCTCCAAATAATGAAGAATTTTAGCTCAGTTGAGCTGTGTTCCCACCTCCTGAGTGTTGTTAGTAATGCTACTTTGGAGACTTCATATTATGTACTAAAACTTATTTTCCTCATTATGGCAGATGTTATTGAGTGACTCACTCAGTACCCACTTTCTCTTAAGCTTTGGCTGTGTAGCCTTCACCTTCTCTGGAATATGAATATTAATATGCAAATATGGGAGGGGCAGCAGCCATTCTGCGACCCTGTTGGAGAAGAAAGACAGACAGATCCCGGTCTTGATGGGATTGTTGATAAGATGTGCCAGTCCAGTGCTGAGGTAGATGCACTTATCTGTAGTTTCTTTTCTCTTAATCCTTGCTTCCCTGTAACTTAGAGTTGAATACCTTTCTGCTGATAAATTGTTTTGTCAACTTTGAGCCATAATTCTTGACACCCCATTATGCAAAATGAGAAAAAGAGTGTTCCTATATTACTCTCCTGCCTTCTCCTCTGCCAATTTCTCTCAGCTATATCATTATTTTGCTATCAGAGTTTATAACTCTTACATGCTGTTCTATTATGGTAATTAATCCTCCTAGGATTTGCCTTCAGAGTTAATCTAAAATTTGATAAATAATGAACAGCAATATAATTATGTAAATATCAGTCACAATTAGAAACTCATATTGTGATTGGACTCAGAGAAAAAAATATAATCATAAGCCACAAAACCTGAGTAGCTCAAAAGGAGAATCTTGAATTATTGTCAAACATAGTCTTGCAATTCACTAAATCATGTTTCATTTGATTTGTTTCATCTTTGAGCTTTCTTTCATATTTTTTTCTGAAGATTTTCTTTTTCTCGTCATCATTTAAAAATGGTTTCTTTGAGACTTCCCTAGTGGTTCAGTGGTTAAGACTCTGTGCTTCCAATGTAAGGGTCATAGGTTTGATCCCTGGTCAGAGAACTAAGATCTTACATGCTGTGTAGTGCAGCCAAAAAAAGGGGGAAAAAAGAAATAAAAATAGAGATACTTTTTTCATTATGTCACTAATTTTTAAGCCAGTTTCTTAATTAACTTCCTTATTTGGTGTATTTAAAATTATTTCCAAATTTACCCATAGTTTACCCAGAGACATATCCAAGTTCATTCTCCTAAGACCGGTGCATAATGTTGCCTCTTCTTTCCTACCTGCCCACTAGGGATTTCTTTTTCATCTTTGCTAGTAGATATATATATATATAATGTTTTAAAATTGAATTTATTTGATTACCAATAATTCTAAGCAATTTTTCTTATTGTTTCATTTTTCTTTTATGAATTATGGATTCCTTGTTTGTGTGTATTTTGATGTTAGGATAGCTATTTTTATAGTTCTTTTATTTTGATATGTAAGCTTTCTCATTTTATTACATTTTCTCAGTTTGCTGTTTGTTTTCTATTTTTATAATAGATTTGTTTTTTCTGTGTTAAAGATACAATTTTTTCATACAGTCATTGTAAGGTAAGGTAGAAGTTGGTTAAAAAAATTCCCTATATGACCTTTGTCTTGATGTTATTCTCGCTAAACTTGAAAGTTAACTCTATCAGATCATGTACTAATGTTGCTAAGTGATTTATCACAGAAATTTTAGCTGTGCTTCAATTATATGCTAAACAGTGATTTTTTTTTGGACAATTTTGTTGATGTGGGCCATTTTTAGTCTTTATTGAATTTGTTACAATATTTTTTAAAAATTTATTTTTCACTGTACCAGATCTTCATGGCTGCACAGGCGTTTCTCTACTTATGGCAAGCAGGGGCTACTCCCTAGTTTTGATCCTTGGATTTCTCGTTGCAGTGCCTTCTCTTTGGAAGCAGAGGCTCTAGGACATGCAGGCTTCTGTAGCTGCAGCCCACGGGCTCAGTGGTTGTGCTCCTGGGCTCCAGGGCACAGGCTCAATAGTTCTGGTTCATGGGCTTAGTTGCTTGGTGGCAGGTGGGATCCACCCGGGTCTGGGATCGAACTCTTGTCTCCTGCCCTGGCAGGCAGAGTCTCTGCCACTGAGCCACCAGAGAAGCCCCTAACGATGTTTTAACATAGAAAATAATGAAGATAAACCAGTGTAGTCATTGCTCTCATGAAGCACACGTTCAAAATTAAATTTGTTATTCAAAGATCTCAAGATTGTTTATGAACACTGTCTCTCTAAGTAATATAAACAGTTCCTTGGGGTTAGGCTTAAGATCATTAAACATATGGAAAGAATATGTTCTCTCCTATACCAATTTAGCAGTTTACCAATTGGTATAGCTCTCTCCTATACCAATTTCTGTTAGCACTTTTGCTCCACAGTTATGAGTACCAGCTAATCCTGCAAACACTTTCTTAGGTCAGTTAGATGTCAAAATTGTGAAGAAAAAGAAATATATCTTCATTTCTCTCCTTCATAGTTAAAAAATTATACAAAAGTATATGTATATATATCCTTGTCATCTTAAAACACAGTTATTGCATGTTCTCTAAAATTAAATAATTTTCCAAGTTATGGTATATATACTTGGTATTCGTTTGCTTTGCTTTAATAAGTTATATCTTACTGAAAAAATACCTTTGTCTTAATAAAGAAATAATATATCAAATAGCTCTGTGGCACTAGTGGTAAAGAACCTGCCTGCCAATGTAGGAGACATAAGATTTGGGGTTTCGATCCCTGGGTTGGGAAGATCCCCTCAAGTAAGGCATGGCAACTCACTCCAGAATTCTTCCCTAGAGAATCTGCATGGACAGAGAAGCCTGACGGACTACAGTCCATGGGGTCGCAAAGAGTTAGACATGACTGAAGCGACTTAGCACACACACATGCATGTTTTCTTTTGTTTTTGTTTGTTTGAGATTATAAATCCTTAGGAATATCAGGAAATGCACTATGTGTTTCCAAAATATAGGCAGGCACTGTGATATAGAGAGGAAACAAAGGGTTTTAGAGTCAGATACTTAGGTGAGTTTTTGTCATGAGGTCTCCACCACTTGCTTGACAAGCTAATCCATACATGACCACTGGACAAACCATAGCTTTGACTAGATGGACCTTGGTCGGCAAAGCAATGTCTTTGCTTTTTAATATGCTCTCTAGGTTGTCATAGCTTTTCTTCCAAGGAGCAAGCGTCTTTTAATTTCATGGCTGCAGTCACCATCTGCAGTGATTTTGGAGCCCGAGAAAATGAAGTCTCATTGTTTCTACTGTTTCCCAATCAATTCACCATAAAGTGATGGGACTGAATACCATGGTCTTCGTTTTTGAATGTTGGGTTTTAAGCCAACTTTTTTATTCTCCTCTTTCACTTTCATCAAGAGGCTCTTTAGTTCTTCTTCACTTTCTGCTATAAGGGTGGTGTCATCTGCACCTTTGGTACTTGAAAATGTACCAAATAGATTTTCTACCTATATGCATGTTTTGTTAAAGCTGGTCATTCCTATGGATACTTGTTTCAAACCCCAAATAATGTAAACATTCCACAATTGAAAACAAATTGTTTCTTTATCCTATAATGTATGTATAGAGGCAGTGATTCTGAATAATTAATAAATTTTTCTTCCAGTAGTTTTCACAGACATAAACACAGTGAAGGACTGATGCTGAAGCTGAAACTCCAGTACTTTGGCCACCTCATACAAAGAGTTGACTCATTGGAAAAGACTCTGCTGCTGGGAGGGATTGGGGGCAGGAGGAGAAGGGGACGACAGAGGATGAGATGGCTGGATGGCATCACCGACTCGATGGACATGAGTTTGGGTAGACTCCGTGAGTTGGTGACGGACAGGGAGGTCTGGCGTGCTGCAATTCATCAGCTCACAAAGAGTCGGACACGACTGAGCGACTGAACTGGACTGAAACACAGTATACATGATTTTTGTCTTGTATTTTTGATTACAGATTTCTCAAAGACAAGTTATTGAACCACTATGTAAAACAATTGTCTTAATTTTCTTCTATTTTCACAGGTTACTTAATGCTTTCTTTGCTATTTGCTAATTTTTAAAATTATATTTCTCCCTAGTAAATAAATTATATGCTCAAACAAAAAATTTCTGTGGAAATAGTACTAACATGTGTGCTGTGGGCTAAGTCACTTCAGTTGTGATCCCGTGACTGTAGCCACCAGGCTCCTCTATCTATGGGATTCTTCAGGCAAGAAACTGAAGTGAGTTGCCATGCCTTCCCAGGGGGATCCTCCCAATCCAGGGATTGAACTTGCATCTTTTAGGTCNTGTGGGCTAAGTCACTTCAGTTGTGATCCCGTGACTGTAGCCACCAGGCTCCTCTATCTATGGGATTCTTCAGGCAAGAAACTGAAGTGAGTTGCCATGCCTTCCCAGGGGGATCCTCCCAATCCAGGGATTGAACTTGCATCTTTTAGGTCTTCTCCACTGGCAGGTAGATTCTTTAGCACTAACGCCACCTGGTAAATACTAATATAGCATGAGACATAGTCTGCGGTAGCTAGTACTGTGTGAGGAGAGTTTCAAATTTTAAAGACAAGATTGAATTAATTCAGAAACCAAAAATCTTGTTAGACACACTTCTTAGGTGCTTTAAAGTTATAAATTGTTTTCCAAAGTATTGAGAGAAATGAGATGACTTAAAGGTGTGCTAAATTAGTAATTTCTCTTATGAACTACTAATGAAAAACGAGTGTTTGAAATACAGTTTACTTTGTTGACTGAGGAAACATTCTTATATTGAGAGATAAGATGAGACTGTATCAAACAAACAAGAAAACTTGACTTGCCAAATATTACCCAGCCTTTGCGTGGAGGTGATATTCTAAGCCTTTCTGTGAGCTGGGGAAAAAACTTTTTGTAAGAAAGGACATGTGGGCTAAGTCACTTCAGTTGTGATCCCGTGACTGTAGCCACCAGGCTCCTCTATCTATGGGATTCTCCAGGCAAGAAACTGAAGTGAGTTGCCATGCCCTCCCAGGGGGATCCTCCCAATCCAGGGATTGAACTTGCATCTCTTAGGTCTTCTGCATTGGCAGATAGATTCTTTAGCACTAACGCCACCTGGTACATACTAATATAGCATGAGACATAGTCTGCAGTAGCTAGTACTGTGTGAGGAGAGTTTCAAATTTTAAAGACAAGACTGAATTAATTCAGAAATCAAAAAGCTTGTTAGACAAACTTTTTAGGTGCTTTAAAGTTATAAATTGTTTTCCAAAGTATTGAGAGAAACGAGATGACTTAAAGGTATGCTAAATTAGTAATTTCTCTTATGAACTCCTAATAAAAAATGAGTGTTTAAAATACAGTTTACTTTGTTGACTGAGGCAACATTCTTATATTGAGAGATAAGGTAAGAATGTATCATACAAACAAGAAAACTTGACTTGCCAAATATTACCCAGCCTTTGCGTGGAGGTGATATTCTAAGTCTTTCTGTGAGCTGGGGAAAAAACTTTTTGTGAGAAAGGACCTTGGTATACTTAAGAGTTTTGATCATTATGCTGCTGCTACTGCTACTGCTAAGTCGCTTCAGTGTCCGACTCTGTGCGACCCCATAGACGGCAGCCCACCAGGCTCCCCTGTCCCTGGGATTCTCCAAGCAAGAACACTGGAGTGGCTTGCCATTTCCTTCTCCAAGGCAGGAAAGTGAAAAGTGAAAATGAAGTCACTCAGTCCTGTCCGACTCTTCGCGACCCCATGGACTGCAGCCTACCAGGCTCCTCCATCCATGGGATTTTCCAGGGAAGAGTACTGGAGTGGGGTGCCATTGCCTTCTCCATGAAAAATAAAAAATTGAATAGATAATTTTTCTCTAGAAATTTTAAGGACATTTGTTTCCACCATGTACATTTCTATAAGGATNGAACTTATAAGGTTTTTTTTTTTGACAACAGCTAATTATCACTTGATAAGAAAGCATGCGCAAACAGACTGATGTCTCTGTAAGGCTCCAGTTTCACTTAATTCTGAAAGGTGAAGCAGTTAATACATGCAAAAAATTACCAGTACTGCCTAAAATTGTCATACAAACCTCAGTTTACAGTGACAAAGTCAAGTGCTTTCTAGGGTAAAGCTCTGTGACTTCTGGGAATGAGGTGGAGACCTGACTTATTTTGGAGAAGTCTTAGGGAAGGACACAGAATAGGGCCAGGAACATGCCCATGTGACCACTGCTCAGTCATACTAAGGGGGCTCTGCCCTTACCTTTGAGACAGAGATGGAGAAGCTTAGGAAAATCCATGCCCTCTTAGAGCGCTTGTCTTGGGTTTTCCTCTTATAACACACACTGATACTTAGCAGGATTGTGTAAATTCCTAAGGAAGCAAAACTTTGTGGGAACTCTGTTTTACTTGGTAGAGGAAATGCCTGTCTATCCTTGAACCTTAACATGGGGAGGGACAGGGCATGGGGTATGCTTTCTGTGTCAGCTTTCATATTCATATAAATCACATGCAGCAATTATTCTTTCATCTCTTTTGTCAATAGCATTGACCATTTATTTATTGAAATTAATCTATGAAGATATTTGAGTGAAATTGAGATGTATGCCGTAAGAGAAAAGGTCTTGTATATTGGACAGGCTTGTCTTGGAATTCTAATCTACCACATACTAAATATATGTCTGTGTGGCTCAGTCATGTCCGGCTCTTGGTGATCCATGGACTGTAGCCCACCAGGGTCCTTTGTCGTGGATTCTCCAGGCAAGAATATTGGAGTGAGTTGCCATTCCCTTCTCCAGGGGTTCTTCTAGACCCAGGGATCAAATTCAGTTTTCTAGCATTGTGGGCAGATTCTTTACCATCTGAACCACAGGGAAGCTCTATACTAATTATATAGCCCTCAGCAATGTACTTAACCTCCCAGACCCTTCATTTATTTTTCTGTAAAAATCACAGAGGTTTGTAATATGGACTCAAATTAGAAGTATGAAAAGTGTGGCTCATAATAATAGAAACTTAATAATACATATTACTTTTTATTTCAGACACAAATGCTTTTGTATTGATTTTTGGAAATAATTACAGAGTTGGATAACTATTATGGATATAGATATGTGTTAACCTTAATAGTTGAAGCCATTCTGAGCAAAATTATTTAATTCCTCAAAGAAAGTTAATTGTTAAAAATTGTACCAACAGTTTATTTTTGTTTCCTACAGTTTCCATTCAGTCTTACGACCTTTATATAATTGATAAATCCTAGAGACAGTTTTACATAAAAATATTTAACAAGTGTGAATTAATAACACAAAGGAAACATGATACTTTCAGGCATCATTTTGGCAATATTCTTATTCTAATTATAAGTAAATAATACTTTTGTTCTTTGTCCACTAGGACTAAAACATGTTCTTTTTTGTCTTTTGTAATGCTTTGTTTTGGAGCGAGGCTAAATATTAAACATTCATATTTTAATGAATTCTCATTTTAATGAGAATTCTCAAATGAATTCTCATTTTAATGAGTTCTCATTGTTTTTAGGATGATGTTAACTGCATAACAGTCCATTCTAAAGGAAATCAGTCCTGGGATTTCTTTGGAAGGAATGATGCTAAACTGAAACTCCACTACTTTGGCCACCTCATGCGAAGAGTTGACTCATTGGAAAAGACTCTGATGCTGGGAGGGATTGGGGGCAGGAGGAGAAGGGGACGACCGAGGATGAGATGGCTAGATGGCATCACTGACCTGATGGACATGAGTTTGGGTGAACTCCTGGAGTTGGTGATGGACAGGGAGGCCTGGCGTGCTGCAATTCATGAGCTCACAAAGAGTTGGGTACAAAGACTGAGTGACTTAACTGAACTGAACTGAATGTTTTTATGTTTCATTTGTCCCAGTATAACTTTCTTAAAAGAATATACTTCAATACTTAAATATGAAATTATTTAATTTAGCGTTTTATTTATGTTTTTGAGATTGTAAAGTTTATTTCGGTTAAGATGGTGCTCTGAATTCAAACTTTGCTGCAGCTCCTTCTACTAAAGTTGACCCTTGAATAGCACAAGTCTTCTTATATTCAGATTTTTTTTTTCCGTTAAATACCGTAGTGCTTCATGATCTGCGGTTGGTTGAATCAGCAGCTGTAGAACTGCAGATGCAGAGGGCTGACTTTAGGACTTGAACATTTGCAGATTTTGGTATCCGTGGTGGGTCCTGAAGTGAATCCCCCATGGATACTGAGGGATGAATGTAGATAACAATGATAGACAAAATATTAAACTAGAAACAACGATGAATGGACTAATTTGAAAAAAAAAATCATCTTGGTATAAACTTTTCAAGGCACATTGATTTGAAATTCCAAAACTTTAGACTTGGAAGTTTCTTAACTTCCAGGGAAGAAAAAAGTAGGCAGCAGGAGTGCAGGCAGAACTCAGCTGCATTCTTTAATTGGGCTCTCACAAGGCTTCTGTCAAGTTTGGCTGTATGGCAGTCAAAGCCAGCTGCTGCTGCTGCTGCTGCTAAGTTGCTTCAGTCGTGTCTGACTCTGTGTGACCCCACAGACGGCGGCCCACCAGGCTCCCCCGTCCCTGGGCTCTATGGCGATCTGCAGAAATACTGGTGTCTATGCTCCCTCAGGTTGTTGGAAAAGTTCATTTCTTGTGCCTGTAGATCTCGTGGTGTCTTGTTTCTTCAAGGTCAATGAGAAAACATCTCTGACCTTTGGGAGTGCCCTGTCCCTCTTTAGAGAGATTTTTACCAATTAAGTCAAGCCTATCCAGGATGTTCTTCCCCTTGATCAACTCAAATTCTACTAATTTGGGCCCTTAATCATATTGTAAAAATCCTTCCCCTTTGCAAGGGTCTCTGGATTTGAAGCAAGTCATAAGTGCAGCCTGCACTTGGGAGGGGATTATATCAAGAGTCATAGGGTGTTACTTTAGTGTGTGTCTACTACAAAAGAGTATATGCATGGTTATGAGATGAAGGCAAAAGGAGAAAGGTGTCTCACTCTCTCTGGTGGCAAGTCCATATCTATAATGCTTAAAATGAAAGAAATTAATTATTAATATTAAGAGACATAGAGGAAAATGTTAGATGATGTGCTAAAAGAGGGGAAGATGGTTTGTTTGAAAAGATGGATATGGGAGGGCAATGATGACAACTGCTTACAGGAGAATTTGTGTAATCACATGACTTTTAGAGTAGGTGATGGCATAAGTTTGGTAAAAATGAAAACATTAAGGGAAGAAAATAAGAGGTTTTTCAACAGTTCAAGGAAGATCCAAGTTCTTAGGGAAAAAGTGCCCTTCAAGTTACAAGCAGAATAAATGTTCAACAGATTTTAATGGAGCTGCAGAGTATCATAAAAGTACAGAGGTTTCTTATATGGGTTAAGATAAAAATTCTGAAAAATGCTTGGAACATAAAAGTCAACATTTAATATCAAGGATGATTAAGAAGAAATCTTCAAAGATATCACATAGAAAAGGCAGATTATCTACAAAGAAATGACAGTTAGGACAAGTCTCAATAAAATAAATGTCAAAATAAAATGGAGAACCACATTGAATATGTCTCAAACTGTCTATCATTTTATATTTATATAAATTAGAATTTAAGAATTAAGTTAAAATAGAGGCATTTCTAGACATCTGAAAATTAGGAGCTTACCATAACTCAAAGGTTTTTCGCTAGCAGAAATAGGAGAGAGAAGAAGAGTGTGGGGTATATAGAGCAGTCCTGAACACAATTATTTTTAAAATATCAATTAATTATAGTAAATATTAATTATAGAAGTAAATAATAATTTTGAGAGCTTAAGATGGATAGAATTGGAACTCTGGATGAGAATAAGTTAAATTGGAATAAGAATGCTATATGAATAATTAACACATGCTATATCTGTATTTTGTTTTGGAGGACAGAAATTAGAAGCCTTAAACTTGACTAACATAATTATGTATATTAAAAATTAATGGCAAATAATTGAAGCTATATACAACTATGTTTTAGATCTTCAGACCTTATTTATCTAATAACAAAAATTTTGTATCTTTTATCAACCTCTGTTTCTCTGTGTTCTGCTATCCCATCACCCCTGCCAGCCACATTCCTCCTTTCCTTCTGGCAAACACTTTTCTACTCTGTTCATGAATTCAACTTTCTTAAAGATTCCTCGTATAAGTGGTATCATGCAGTATTTGTCTTTGTCTGGCTTATTTCACTTAGCATAATTTGCTCCAAGTTCCAGTTGTTTCAAGTGACAGGATTTCCTTCTTTTTTAAGGTTGAATTTCATGAGTCTGTATGTGTGTGTGTGTGTGTGTGTGTGTGTGTGTGTAGCCACATTTTCTTGATCCATTCACCCATCAGTGGATATTTGGGTTGTTTCTACTCCTTGGCTATTGTGTATAATGTTGCTATGAATGTGAGAACACAGATACTTCTTCAATACAATGGTTTTGTTTCCTTTTTGATATGTACCCAGAAGTGGCATTCCTGGTTCATGTCGTAGTTCTATTTTTAATTTCTTGAAGAATGTTCATACTGTTTTCCATGGTGTCTTAGCAGTTTACATTCCCATCAACAGTGCACAAGGGTTCCCTTTTCTCCACATCCTCATGAGCCCTTGTTATCTCTTGTCTTTTTGAGACTAGCCACACTAGCATGTGTGAGGTGATACCTGATCATGGTTTTGATTTGTCTTCCCCTGATGATTAGTGATGTCCAACACTTTTTCATACACCTATTGGCCATTTGTATATCTTCTTTGGAAAAATGTCTATTCAAGTCCTTTGTCCATTTTTATTTTCTTTACCTTTAAAAATTTTATCTTATATTGAATTATAGTTGATTACCAATGCTGTCTTGGTTTCAGATGCGTAGCAAAATGATTCAATTATACACACACACACACACATATATATATTCTTTTTCAAATTCTTTTCTCATTTAGGTTTTTATAGAATCCTGAATAGAGTTCCCTGTGATACACAGTAGGTCCTTGTTGATTACCTATTTTAAATTTAGTAGTGTGTATAGATCAGTCTAAAACTCCTAGTTTATCCACCTCTCCATCTTTCCCCTTTGGTAACTATAGGTTTGTTTTCTAAGTTTGTAAGTCTGTTCCTTTGCCCACTTTTAAATAGGGTTATTTGTAGGTTTTTTGCTATTGAGTTGTTTGAGTTCCTTAAAGTAATTTGATTAAAGCTTTCAGGTGAACTAGAAGACAATGTTTGTTTGTTTTAAGATGATCTTCTTAGAAAAAGGAGTACTTTCAGGTTTATGTTGATCAGTTGTCTATCTCAAAAACCTGTGATAATTAATGTGATCCAACATTTGGAGCATTGTCAAACAGTGATATTTGTTTTGAACTCTCTGCTGCCTATCTTAGTATGCAGCCTAAGTTTCATGATTGAATGTAAAGAGTGGATTAGCCATGCCTGTAAATGTCTGTGCTCTGTCAAATTGCTTCCAATGATATTCTTACTTTCTCTGATATTATTTCACAATATATCACTAAAAATTCTTTCTCTTATCATGGCCCTTTAAAGTCTATCCCTCTTTGAGAAAAAACTGGTTATAGTCTAGAGATATAGGAGCTTTGATTAGTATTTAACATTCTACTGAAATTAAAATCCATATTATAAACCACCCTTAAAAATATTTTCTGTTTTATTAATTGGGTTACACTTAAGATTATTTCACTTATTTTCAGTTAACTATATATAAGATCTTTCCATAGGCTTGGCCTCTTGTTAAGCCCAGTAGATTCAAATATTTTTATAGTATAGTCTTCCTGCCAGCTAGTAAAAATGTTTTCCCCTCTCACCTATATATATATATGTATTTGCATGTATGGTCAGGCCAATCAAAATGGCTGTTCTCTTGCTCTCTGTACATCACCTGCTTGAGTAGATCCTGCTTCATTCACATGACTGGCCAACCCTCTTAATTTTAGGGCTTAATCAGTAACTACCTACATGCTTCATGCTTCCCTGGTGGTTCAGTCGGTAAAGAATCTGCCTGCAATGCAAGAGACTGCCTGCAATGCAAGAGACCTGGGTTTGCTCCCTTGGTTGGGATGATCCCTTGGAGAAGGGCATGGCAACCCACTCCAATATTCTTGCCTGGGAAATCTCATGGACAGAGAAGCCTGGCAGGCTACATGGCATCACAAAAGAGTTGGAGATGACTTAGTGACAAAACCTCCACCACCAACAACATGCTTGCCCCCTGCTCCAGCCCCTGGTTTACCTGGTAACTGATGAGAGAATCTGGCATTGATTTCCCCTATAAATGGTAGCCTTCTTCTCCCCCAGTAGCAGTGATTGCTATTGTGTCTTGTGAGCCAACTGCCACCCTTAGTGGGATGTTGTGCCAATACTTCGCTTAAGACTAGCAAGATTACTTCTCCAATAAACTGTTGATGTCTGTCACCATCTCCAAGCTCACAATTCGTTCTTGTGGGCTGAAGCAGTTACAAGGGTTACAGGCCTGTGGGGTGCAGCCCAACGCTGTATCTATAAACAAATAATTAAACTGAAAAATCAAGATTGTCTTTGATTGTGATAAAGCTGTGAGAAATTTCTGAAACACACATGACATTGTTTGAAGAGGGAAACAGCTGTGAATATGTGGCAAGGGGAAGGCTGGTTCAGAATGTGGGTGCCATCGCCAAGTGATTCAGATGTGGTGATGGCAGAACCGATGCCTTTGGGCTGCTGTCCTGCCATAGAACATCCGGATGGGTCAACACCTCCTCCAGGCCTTTCTCCCTTCAGTCAGGTGGCAATAATCAGAGGATCTGCCACTAGGTGTGGATATTGAGATAGGGAACTTAGATGGGAAGAGAAACACAGAAAGTCTCAGGCTACGGGGGCACTAGGAAGAGCTGGGGGCACCCAGGAGGCTAGCTAGGGGTCCACACTGGGTTGCAGCTCATTCCTTCAGGACACAGCAGACGGGAGAATGCAAGTCACCTGAGTGATGAATCTGATATATATAAAACCTGATGAATTCCCCAACTAGATGGTTTTCTCTGAGCTGAGTTGATCATGTACATAGGTAATGCTGAACTGTTAACTGAAATTAAAGCATGTTCCAGTGTGAAAATGGAACTCATGGGAAGTGGCAACTCATTGCCTGAGGTTGCCCAGAGGCAAGTCACATGTGTACTTCACTAATCTTAAGTGAAGACTGTTGGCTGAGATCTAAGATTCATGGGATTCTTATTCCGCAGGTCAACTCTTTGAACTGATAAGAGCATAAACTATGTGTCAGATTCAGTACATGTTCCCTGCATTGAAACCTGATAACAAATCTCTTCTGTCAGATGAAGAAACTGGGTACTGAAGCTATAAGTGGTAAAAGTGGGGTGCAAACCAGCATTCCTAACCTAAAATTACTGCACTGAAACACTTAAGAGAGAGGTCAAGATCAACTTGAATTAGTAGCCAAAAAGGAAGAAACTTGGGAACATTCTTGAAATGACATTGATTTCTCTCTGCTGGGAATTAGTGAGGTGAAGTGAGAAAAGAACTTGGGCAGAGTTCTAACAACTGAACAGCTACCCCAGGAAAAGAGAAAGACAACAGTAATCTTAAGAAGGAGTTGAATATCAGTGAATGTTTGAACTCTGAGTAGATTTTCTTTATTCAGCTTTTTCTTCTTAGGTTAAAGTTCATACGTCTTGAATTTATTTTAACTTATAAAACTTTGATACTCTGATCACCAAACAAATATTTTCATGCATGTGTTTCACAGTAAGATTGTGATTTAGCTCTCATGAAGATCTTCAGTTTTTACATTCTCTAAGGTGTTGGACTGCAAGGAGATCCAACCAGTCCATTCTAAAGGAGATTAGCCCTGGGATTTCTTTGGAAGGAATGATGCTGAAGCTGAAACTCCAGTACTTTGGACACCTCATGCGAAGAGTTGACTCATTGGAAAAGACTCTGATGCTGGGAGGGATTGGGGGCAGGAGGAGAAGGGGATAACAGAGGATGAGATGGCTGGATGGCATCACTGACTCGATGGACGTGAGTCTGAGTGAATTCTGGGAGTTGGTGATGGACAGGGAGGCCTGGTGTGCTGCGATTCATGAGGTCGCAAGAGTCAGACATGACTGAGTGACTGAACTGAACTGAAGGTGTTGTGTGTTTGACCTTGAAATGACTGGTAAGTTCTTTAGCTTTGGTGTTTCTCAGTTAATTAGTGCATATATTCAAATAAATAGGTAGTCTAATCTTAACTACTGCCTGGTATTTTCTCTGTTACATAGCAGATTCACTTAGAGTTTTTCATTTCAACTTTTACCTTTAGCGATTTAGAAATATATGGAGTGTTTTCTGCTTCTTCACTTTCAGGGCTTAAGAAGCTCTACTTAGAGATCAAAGAGGTGGACTACACTAATAAGCAGGAGGAGAGGAGATAGGAAATGAATAATTAAGATAGATTTATCAGAAACAAGTAAGTGCAAACCCTGTTAGTTTTAAAAGCCTGTGTTTGATTACTTGATAAAGGAATACTAAGTCATGTAGCTTTTTCCATAGATGAAATGTCTCTTCTAAACTTTTTGCTTTAATATTTGACACATATAATTAAAACTTGGCTATTTTCAATATCTAAGCACATTTTATTTTTAATTACAATTATATTTTCAAATTTAGATGTATTTTCAAAATAAGATTATTTGCCAAAATATTCTACTCTTCTATCCTCATAGTATTTCAGGATATCTAATCTGATCTCTCTCTTCATTTTTTTTTTTTTTTTTAATATTGTACATTTGGAAAAAGCAAAGCAGAATGGATTTTATCTTTGCCTAAATACCATGTTTAGGTCATCATGACTCATATATTTTAATTGAAATAACTTTAAATAGAATTTATTATATAGCATTTTGAAGATAAACAAATGTCATGATCATCTTTCAAAGAAGAGGCAAAGCAGTTTGCTAAACAGAGACAGAGCAAAGTGACAGTCATTGCAACTTGCTTTTGATTTTGCTGTGGAAAGAGTGTGAAAGTCCCCAGAGCATATGATGATGTTTGAAGTGCTAGAACACATTTTTCCCCATTAATTCTTTATATTACTGCCCACATCAAATAGACTTTCCTGCAGTTTACTGTTAGCTGTTTGCTCTGAATGTAAATAGCTATAGGACTGTTCCCCTTCCTAAGGGTACAACAAATGTCGTGACTACTAATGGAAACTGTAAAGCGAGGGTAATCATTCCTTCTTTTGCTACTTCGTACTTAAATATCTGACTATGATTAGAAATTGGCTGCTCTGTTGCATATGCTGCCTTCCCTAGTAATCACAAACGGCCAAGTAGAGTAGAAAATTCATGGGTTGTTAGTTTTTGAGTATAGGTATAAAACCAATTGAAAATGGAACACCCTGCAGCATTCACAGGATTTCAAATATTTTACGATAAGAAAATACTTGGGGAAATAAGGGTTATATTCTTCATTGTTTTTATTTGTTCATTAAATTAGTATTTGTTGAGGATCTGTTTTGTGTTAGCACTGATCTGGGCACTGGGAGAACATCAGGGAAGCAGAGAAGAACACAGTCCCCACCCTCATGGGTCTTACATTAAATAAAATATTTAAGTTTAAATATAACGTAAAATATACTAAAAGGTAGAAATAGAATAGAAAATAGAATTTTCGTATGGAGGAAAGTGAGCTGGGACTTGAGATAGCCAGTGTAAGTTAGACACATGGCCAGGAAAGACCTTGCAAAGAGGGAGACGTGTGCTTAAAACCTGAAGTGAGTCACACAGAATACTGAAGGAAAAGAGCCCAAGCAGGAGGAAGAGAACAGTGAAGTCCCTAAAGCATGTGTGTGCCGGAAATGTTCAAGAAACCAGCAGGAGAATGGTATTGCTCAAGAAAATTGCCTCAGAGAAGAATAAGAGGTGGCCTTCAAAGTAGGAGTATAGGAGGTGGGGCTTTGTAGATTTTGATGATGTGATGGAGAGAGAAAATCACTGGGACCTTGGGGCAGTCATCCAACAAGGTCTGTGCTATATTTTAATAAAAATCCTCTGGCTGTGCTCTTGGGGTAATAATGATGATGATGATGATGGAACAAGGGAGGAGCGAGGAGGAATGATGCTAGGGATCATGCTCCCCTCTCTTCCTGCTCTGTGCCTCACAAGAGTGACATATATGGCATATATTAACTCCTAAGTGGCTTCTCTGAGTCTGTCTTGCATTGGGGTCAACTAAGGAGAGACATCTACAGGGGAGAATGGGAGGTGAGTAAAATTTACATCTTTATTACTCCCCTCTCCTGCTGTTTCAGGTCCCCAGTGGTTGTCTTTGTCCATCCCTCAGGGCCTGGTTCTTGCCAGTGGTCCTCTGCATTAGCATACGTCTACATCCTGTAACAACTTCTAAGCCTGGAGGTTGTGATCTCTTCCTGCCAGAGATAACACGGGGATATCACGTTATCCCTTGTTGATTTTCTAGTATCTGCTCATGTCTGCATGTGTGCTCAGTCACTTTAGTCGTGTCTGACTCTTTGCAACCTCATAGACTGTAGCCCATCAGGCGCCTCTGTCCATGGGATTTCCCAGGCAAGAATACTGGAGTAGGTTATCATTTTCTCCTCCAGGGGATCTTTCCAACTCAGGGATTGAACCCGCATCTCCTGCAATACAGGCAGATTCTTCACCGCTGAGCCACCAGGGAAGCCCCAGTGTCTGCTCATATATCTGTAAATAGCTCCTTTGTTATGTCATCCTTAACTGTTCATGTTTGCCATCTGTTTTCTGCCTGGAATTACCTGATGCACCAGATAGGGGACATGCCATATTCTCGGGACATAGCATGGTGCCTTGATTAGGGTGATAGCAGTGGAGGTGGTGAAATGTGGTTGAATTATGGACATGTGTAGACATCAGAACCTCCTGGAGTTACTAATGAATGCAATGTAGGGTGAAGTGTAAAAACATCTAGGTAATGCCTAGATTTTTGGCCTGAGGGACTCAAATAATGGAGTTGACTTTGGATATACTCTCTTGAAGTTCAAGGGAGAAAACTGAACTAGAGATAGAAAACTGGAAGTCATATGTAGAGAGATGACTATTACACCTTGATATAGGGTGAGATCAGTAAGGGATTGAGATCCAATAAGAATCTGGGTCTTGGAGCAGCCTAATAATTAGAATAAATGAGGAAAAATCTGAAAAGGAGAGTGAAATGCAATTACACAGTAGGTAAAAGGCATTCTGAAAGGTTGTTATATTCTGGAATCTAAGTAAAGAAACTATGCAGTGAGAATGAGTAAGAAAGACTGCTTGTAAGGTTTTGGGAAACTGATGCTGGCTGACTTTCAGTGTGGAGTATTAACCCAGAGAGATGATATGGGGAGGGAGATGGGAGGGGGTTCAGGATTGGGAACTCATGTACACCCATGGTGGATTCATGTCAGTGTATGGCAAAACCAATACAGTATTGTAAAGTAAAAAAAAAAAAAAAAAAAAAAAAATATATATATATATATATATATATGTAAATATTTTTGACACATAAATTACAGATAGTACAAGGATATGTTTGTCTAGTCATGACAGCTTCACAAGACAGCTTGTATTTAAGATGTGAAGATACAAATGTGACTGCTTCTTAGCATCCTACAGTGTCCATCTATATTATAAGCTCTGACGGATTCTAGTGTCAGAAAGTTAAAAGTTATCTACCCTAAAGTTGCTATGTAACACGGGAAGCTCAATCCAGTGCCCTGTGACAGTCTGGAGGCATGGAGTGGGGTTGGGAGTGGGAGGAAATCTCAAGAGGGAGGGGACATATATGTATGCTTATGGCTGATTCACATTGTTGTATGCAGAAACCAGCACAACACTGTAAAACAATTAAAAAAAAGTTATTTACCCTAAAGAAGTAGAAGTGTCTGAATTAGGGGGAAAAACACAATATTCAGTGACTTCTACAGGACAAGTTCATAAATTTAATGGTATGAAGGGGAAGGAGGTGCTGCTTTTCAACCCATTCTCAATAACCTAAATAGTGAAGAATAAGAAGGAGAACTTGGAGCTCACCTGTTGGGAAACATATTTATGGCTACCATAAATTATTTAAGGGAGAATTTCAGGTAAGGAGGGAAGCCGTAGACTACTTTGTTATGTCTTAAAATTCTTAACTCTCCATATCTTTTATCTTTAAAAATAGCTAGGATTCATTTAGTGATTAAGTAAAAATAATTCAATGAGCTTATTTTCTTGAGTTTTAATTGATGCATTATTTTTTGATATGATACATTGTTATAATTCCAATATTTCAGTTCATTGGAAAAATCTCACTTTTTAGGAAGTTGCTCATTAAACATTACAAAAATGCTCATGTGTCACACTTTTATAATTAAATTATTCTGCAGAATGAGCTATTGCTGTGTGAAAGATTGGCCTCAAAACCTAATTCAGTACTAGATTAGCAAATTTCTTCCCAAGGGGATTTGAATCAGAAAGCTCACAGGAATCATGTAATATATAAAAGGAGATTTATATTTACTGACTGATACCAGTGTTAATCTGTACACATATGCCAAGGTGACTAATCAAAAAATCGATATTAATAGTCCTATGTGAAGGTTTTGATTCAATTCATTTAAGGCATTAAGGATACAATTTTCTAGGACCACACTTGAATTGCATTTCATTTTACTGTGAAATTTGAGAGGAGACATGAGATTTTCTGATTATCCTTTTCATAAACCTTTATGTCCTACATGACACTCATTTCTCCCTAGAATTATAGTTTTCACAAGCATGCTAAAGATTTAGATGATCTCTCTTACCAGCAAAATTTTTCTTTTTTAATCTTTCAAAAATATATTTAGCATGCTTCCCTTTATTTAAGAAGTTCAGTTCAGTTCGGTTCAGTCGCTCAGTCGTGTCCGACTCTGTGATCCCATAATCCCTGTCCATCACCAACTCCCAGAGTTCACTCAGACTCGCGTCCATCAAGTCAGTGATGCCATCCAGCCATCTCATCCTCGGTTGTCCCCTTCTCCTCCTGCCCTCAATCCCTCCCAGCATCAGAGTCTTTTCCAATGAGTCAACTCGTCACATGAGGTGGCCAAAGTATTGGAGTTTCAGCTTTAGCATCATTCCTTCCAAAGAAATCCCAGGGCTGATCTCCTTCAGAATGGACTGGTTGGATCTCCTTGCAGTCCAAGGGACTCTCAAGAGTCTTCTCCAATACCACAGTTCAAAAGCATCAATTCTTTGGCGCTCAGCCTTCTTCATTGTCCAACTCTCACATCCATACTTGCCTACTGGAAAAACTATAGCCTTGACTAAACGGATCTTTGTTGGCAAAGTAATGTCTCTGCTTTTCAAGATGCTATCTAGGTTGGTCATAACTTTTCTTCAAACGTAGAGAGTTAAATAAGTAGGGGGAGGTTGATGAACTTAGAACCTCTTATACAAAATGAAGTCAGGAAGAGAAAAACAAACATTGTATATTAATCCTTACAAATGGAATCTAGAAGAATGGTACTGATGAACCTAGTAAAGAATGGACTTGTGGGTACACTAAGGGAAGGTGATGGTGGGACGAATTGAGAAAGTAGTGAGAGGGTAACAGGCAGGAAGGCTTGGGGTCCCCAAGCAGAGGAAATAGACTGCAAGTGTCAGACATATTTTTTTTTCCTTTTCTATACAAAATTGAAAGATTTCTTTTAAATCCTGTGTTGCCATGACGACAACTGGTTCCACCTGAACTTAAGTTTTCTCAAACCTTGAGCTAACCAATGTGGTTTTCTTATGGAAATGTTTTTCTTAAGCTATATTAATGAAACTATGTTGCTTGGAAATCTGCCTTTCTTCAAGATTCATATCAACTGTTTTATGGCCTGGAATGACTCACCTTGTGCCAATGCTATATCAAAATGCATGTTGTGGGTGAGATGTCTGTTGCCACTCTCAGTTTTGAGGCATTTCTTTTCTCTGTTTAGCAGCTTGCTAATAGGTATATAACTCAATGCTAAGAACTAGCAAGGGCACACTCTTTCTGCCCCCTTCTGATGTCTATGTCAGAAGCTTTCTCTATCTCTTTTACTTTAACAAAACTTTATTACACAAAAACTCTGAGCTATCAAACTTCATCACTGGCCCCAGATTGAAATCTTGTCCTCCAGAGGCCAAGAATCCCAGCGTCTTTCACGGCTCATAGCAACACCTTTCAGTAGCACTGATGTATGTACACTATCATATGTAAAACAGTGGGAATTTGCTAAATAACAGAAGGAGCCCGCTTTGATGCTCTGTAATGACCTAAAGGGGTGGAGTTGAGGGAGGAGAGGGAGACTCAGGTGGAAAGGGATATATGTGTGTGTGTGTGTCTGTGTATGTGTGTGTGTGTATGACTCTCTCATGTCATTGTATAGTGGAAAACAGCACAAAATTGTAAAGCAGTTTTCTACCAATTCCTTACACATCTATACCCCATCAAATTCAAAATGTCATTTGCTTTCTTCAATAATTCATTCATATTCCAACAGATAAAATAAAGCCTCCTTTTTTTGAAAAAAAAAAAAAGAAAATAAATAAGGATAATAATTACAATGGGCTGAAACATGTCAAATGCTAAAATCCATCAGTTCATGATGATATATATTTTAAAAAGCTCATTGTTCTGAACACAGGTGAAAAGAGGGAAATAACCCAGGTTTTGCCCTGTCTTTTAATATAGTGTATCTCTTGGTGGGCTTCCTAAGTGGCACTAGTGGTAAAGAACCTCCTACCAATGCAAGAGACATAAGAGATGAAGGTTCAATCCCTGGGTCGGGAAGATCCCCTGGAGGAGAGCACAGCAACCTACCCCAGTGTTCTTGACTAGAGAATCCCATGGACAGAGGAGCCTGGCAGACTACAGTCCATGGGGTCGCAAAGAGTCAGACATGACTGAAGCAACTTAGCATGCACTCACGCACATATCTCTCAGTGACCAGAGTTGCTGAAGGGAAGTTTATCTTTTCAAAAGATAAATGAAGCTGAGCAATGTTAATGCTGTTGATTAAAGATACCAGGCTTACTGAAGTTGCATGTTGTTCTGTAGATTTTTGTCTAGTAGATAAAAATTGTTTCTGTCCAGTGGAAAAGGTAACCCCTAAAGTAAGATACCAACCAGTTTGGTATATAATGTAGCAANAGATTTCTTTTAAATCCTGTGTTGCCATGACGACAACTGGTTCCACCTGAACTTAAGTTTTCTCAAACCTTGAGCTAACCAATGTGGTTTTCTTATGGAAATGTTTTTCTTAAGCTATATTAATGAAACTATGTTGCTTGGAAATCTGCCTTTCTTCAAGATTCATATCAACTGTTTTATGGCCTGGAATGACTCACCTTGTGCCAATGCTATATCAAAATGCATGTTGTGGGTGAGATGTCTGTTGCCACTCTCAGTTTTGAGGCATTTCTTTTCTCTGTTTAGCAGCTTGCTAATAGGTATATAACTCAATGCTAAGAACTAGCAAGGGCACACTCTTTCTGCCCCCTTCTGATGTCTATGTCAGAAGCTTTCTCTATCTCTTTTACTTTAACAAAACTTTATTACACAAAAACTCTGAGCTATCAAACTTCATCACTGGCCCCAGATTGAAATCTTGTCCTCCAGAGGCCAAGAATCCCAGCGTCTTTCACGGCTCATAGCAACACCTTTCAGTAGCACTGATGTATGTACACTATCATATGTAAAACAGTGGGAATTTGCTAAATAACAGAAGGAGCCCGCTTTGATGCTCTGTAATGACCTAAAGGGGTGGAGTTGAGGGAGGAGAGGGAGACTCAGGTGGAAAGGGATATATGTGTGTGTGTGTGTCTGTGTATGTGTGTGTGTGTATGACTCTCTCATGTCATTGTATAGTGGAAAACAGCACAAAATTGTAAAGCAGTTTTCTACCAATTAAAACATAAAATAGAAAATAAATAAGGATAATAATTACAATGNATATGTGTGTGTGTGTGTCTGTGTATGTGTGTGTGTGTATGACTCTCTCATGTCATTGTATAGTGGAAAACAGCACAAAATTGTAAAGCAGTTTTCTACCAATTAAAACATAAAATAGAAAATAAATAAGGATAATAATTACAATGGGCTGAAACATGTCAAATGCTAAAATCCATCAGTTCATGATGATATATATTTTAAAAAGCTCATTGTTCTGAACACAGGTGAAAAGAGGGAAATAACCCAGGTTTTGCCCTGTCTTTTAATATAGTGTATCTCTTGGTGGGCTTCCTAAGTGGCACTAGTGGTAAAGAACCTCCTACCAATGCAGGAGACATAAGAGGCGAAGGTTCAATCCCTGGGTCGGGAAGATCCCCTGGAGGAGAGCACAGCAACCCACCCCAGTGTTCTTGACTAGAGAATCCCATGGACAGAGGAGCCTGGCAGACTACAGTCCATGGGGTCGCAAAGAGTCAGACATGACTGAAGCAACTTAGCATGCACTCACGCACATATCTCTCAGTGACCAGAGTTGCTGAAGGGAAGTTTATCTTTTCAAAAGATAAATGAAGCTGAGCAATGTTAATGCTGTTGATTAAAGATACCAGGCTTACTGAAGTTGCATGTTGTTCTGTAGATTTTTGTCTAGTAGATAAAAATTGTTTCTGTCCAGTGGAAAAGGTAACCCCTAAAGTAAGATACCAACCAGTTTGGTATATAATGTAGCAAACTGACTGTAACATTTCTTTATTAAACTGCAAATAAATCTATAGCCCCTCAAAAGTGTACTTTGAACTGCTCTTTTTATCTTACTGTTTTTCTCATTAATGAGTTGAGTAAAATCCTAGATGTGTGTTTATGCTAAATTTGATGAGAGTCATTATTTTATGTTTTTGAAAGTTATATTTTTGCAGTAATAAGTAATAAAACTAGTAAATGAAGAAGAAATGATAGACTTGGATTATCACACTGCTTTGCAACTCCTACAGAATTAATGGATTAGGCAAAAATCATCAGTTGCTAATGATGTAACACACAGAAGAGATAATTAAGCGATATGTTCGTTACAATGGAAATACACAATACCACCTTGAGATCAGTTGTGCCAAAAATACTGAACCTGGATCTGAAGATATAGGTCAGTTAATAAACGGGTTTTGGAACAAATGGCACTGTATTATTTTTAATGATAATAAAGCACACCTTTCATCCCATCTGTCCCTTTCAGTCAAAGCTGGCAGTGTCCTGATGGTTAACATTCTCAAGGACTTTGTAGCTGTCTCATGTATATCTTGGGATTCACCTCACTGGGCAAGAGCCTCCTGCTTCACACATCTTGCCTGGTTATTCCCTTCTCTATTCCTGGCTTCTGCTTAGCTTGCTGAAGGCATCTATGAGTCACTTGCTTAATCTTTTAAGTGTCTTAATACCCTGACTTACTTTTTTCTAAGTTACTAGTGAAACAATATTTAGTGACACTCTCAGGTTTTTTTTCTTTCTTCTTTAGAGAATAATTTCCTGAGAATGATCTCTTTACTTACACATCTTTTACAATCTGAGATAGAATAATAACTTCCCAAAGTATCAAAATCCTGGTCCTTTTTGTTTAAAAGTTCTACTTTGAACTTAAATCTTTCCTCCCATGTTTTATGAGGACCAGCAAGAAGAAAACCATTCATACCTTCAACGCCTTGGTTGGAATCTCCTTAGTGAAATATCCGAGTTTATCACTTACAGCTTGTGTTTTCTATATGATGATGGAATACAATTCTCCTAAACTGTCTGCCACTATGTAACAAGAATTCCCCTTCCCAGACATTTGAGGAAGGTAGGCAAAATAATGGAAGAACAAGGTAAACATAAAAAATGACCTAGAGGAAGCAGAATTTAAAACATTTCTCTTTCTCCTCTACATGCTCTATCATGTCTGAGTCTTTGTGACCCCATTGACTATAGCCCACGAAGTTCCTCTTTCCATGGGCTTCTCCAGGCAAGATTCCTGGAGTGGGTTGCCATGCTCTCCTCAAGGCTTTCTTGTAATACCTTTCAATTAATAACTTAGAAGAATTCAGGAATGCATGAATATTCTACCCATAGAATACCATTGTATGTATTAAATTCTACTCATGAAAAGAAATAATAAAAGAACTGATTGATATGATTCTAATTTCCTTCTAAGTTCTCACTAGAGGCACCTTTAATATCTGTAATATTTCTACTGGCAGTATGCTCATGATTTACCTGTTCTCTAAAGGGATGTTTCTTCTCCTCTGCTCCTCACTTCCTCTTGAGTCCTTACTGGCAGCATCATTTTTTGTTTTCATTATTCTTTTAAATTGGAGTTCAAATGCTTTGCCAAGCTGTGTTAGTTTCTGCTGTACAGCAGAGTGAGTGAGTCATATGTATATATATCTCCTCCCTCTTGTGCCTCCATCCCTCCTATCTGGATCATCACAGAGCACCGAGCTGAGCTCCCTGTGCTGTATAGCAGCTTCTCACTAGCGTATATTTTACACGTGGTAGTGTGTATATCGGAGAAGGTGATGGCACCCCACTCCAGTACTCTTGCCTGGAAAATCCCAAGGACGGAGGAGCCTGGTGGGCTGCATGCAGTCCATGGGGTCGCGAAGAGGCGGACACGACTGAGCGACTTCCCTTTCACTTTTCACTTTCATGCATGCGAGAAGGAAATGGCAACCGACTCCAGTACTCTTGCCTGGAGAATCCCAGGAACGGGGGAGCCTGCTGGGCTGCCGTCTATGGGGTCGCACAGAGTTGGAGACCACTGAAGCGATTTAGTAGCAGCAGCAGCAGCAACAGCAGCAGCAGCAGTGTATATATGTCAATATTACTCTCAGTGTAGCAGCATCATTTTTTATCCATTTTTGTACTCTTGGTACATTCAAAATGCTCTAGACTTTTCCTATCACGCTCCTCAAAATTCTTCTAGCCTCTGCCCACTGCCCAATTCTAAAGTCACTTCCATATTTTAAGGTATTGATTAGCACTCTATTAAGCAGAGCAGCACTCTAGTAGCACTCTACTGGCTCAGAGGGTAAAGCGCCTGCATACAGTGTGGGAGACCGGGGTTCGATCCCTGAGTCGGGAAGTTCCCCTGGAAAAGGAAATGGCAACCCACTCCAGTAGGTGAATCCCATGGATGGAAGAATCCCATGGATGGAAGAGCCTGGTGGGCTACAGTCCATGGGGTCGCAAAGAATCGGACACGACTGAGGAGCTCACTTCAAGCACTCTATTAAGGAGCACCCTACTCTCAGTACTAAAATCTGTTTAGTTTTCTATTACTGCTGTATCAAATGACCACAAAGTTAGAGATTTAAAATAATACAAATATATTATCTTACAGTTCTGCGGTTACAAATCCAACATGGGTCTCAGCGTGACAAAATCAAGATGTCAGTAGGACTTTGTTTAGCTTTCAGCTGATCAGATTTCCAGGAGAGTGCTGACAAAGTGGTGTGGAAACTTGCCTCAGAGGATGGAATTTTAAACTAAATTTCTATAACTGAGGGAAACACATGTTTCCCTCTACATGAAGGAAGACCTCTTCATGAAAAAGACCTCTTCATGTAAACATAGATATCTGTGAGAAGTTTTTGGAAATCAGGTATTTAAGTTTAGGAAATCAAGGATGCTAAAAAGCTTTCATAAGAGAAAATAATACACACAACAACACATCTAGTTTGGGCATGTCATCAGTACCACTAGCAGATGATGAAGTAGAAACACTTTCAAAGATGTAGGTTTAAATAATTTTATTTATTTATTTATTATTTCCTGCTACTGCTGCTGCTGCGAAGTCGTGCTAGGTTTAAATAATTTTAAACATAGAATACCTAGGCCAGCCAAATTATTAATTATGAATGAATGTAAAATTAAAGATACACATGCATTAAAGTACTCAGAATGTTTACCTCCTACACACTCTTCCTTGGGTTTTGAGTTTAGTAAAATGAGGCACAATAAACAACAGAAATGGTATGGACCTAACAGAAGCAGGAGATATTAAGAAGAGGTGGCAAGAATACACAGAAGGATTATACAAAAAAGATCTTCATGACTCAAATAACCATGATGGTGTGATCACTGGACTAGAGCCAGACATCCTGGAATGCAAAGTCAAATGGACCTTAGGAAGCATCACTTCGAACAAAGCTAGTGGAGGTGATGGAATTCCAGTTGAGCTATTTCAAATCCTAAAAGATGATGCTGTGAAAGGGCTGCACTCAATATGCGAGCAAATTTGGAAAACTTAGCAGTGGCCATAGGACTGGAAAAGGTCAGTTTTCATTCCAATCCCAAAGAAAGGCAACGCCAAAGAACGTTCAAACTACTGTACAGTTGCACCCATCTCACACACTAGCAAAGTAAAGCTCAAAATTCTCCAAGCCAGGCTTTAACAGTACGTGAACTGTGAACTTCCAGATGGTCAAGGTGGATTTAGAAAAGGGAGAGGAACGAGAGATCAAATTGCCAGCATCTGCTGGATCATAGAAAAAGCAAGAGAGTTCCAGAAAAACATCCACTTCTGCTTTATTGACTATGCCAAAGCCTTTGACTATGTGGATCACAACAAACTGTGGAAAATTCTTCAAGAGATGGGAATACCTGATCACCTGACCTGCCCCCTGAGAAATCTGTGTGCAGGTCAAGAAGAAACAGTTAGAACTGGACATGGAATAACAGACTGGTTCCAAATTGGGAAAAGAGTATGTCAAGGCTGTATATTGTTACCCTGCTTATTTAACTTATATGCAGAGTACATCATGTGAAATGTCAGGCTGGATGAAGCAAAAGCTGGAATCAAGATTGTCGGGAGAAATATCAATAACCTCAGGTATGCAGATGACACCACCCTTATGGCAGAAAGCGAAGAAGAACTAAAGGGCCTTTTGTTGAAAGTGAAAGAGGAGGGTGAAAAAGTTGACTTAAAACTCAACTCTCAGAAAACAAAGATCATAGTATCTGGTTCCATCACTTCGTGGCAAATAGATGGGGAAACAATGGAAACAGTGACAGACTTTATTTTGGGGGGCTCCAAAATCACTGCAGATGGTGACTGCAGTCATGAAATTAAAAGAAACTTACTGCTTGGAAGAAAAGTTATGACCAACCTAGACAGCATATTAAAAAGCAGAGACATTGCTTTGCCAAAAAAGGCTCATCTAGTCAAACCTATGGTTTTTCCAGTAGTCATGTAAGGATGTGAAAGCTGAGCACTGAAGAACTGATGCTTTGAACTGTGGTGTTGGAGAAGACTCTTGAGAGTCCCTTGGACTACAAGGAGATCCAACCAGTCAGCCCTAAAGGACATCAGTCCAGAATATTCATTGAAAGGACTGATGCTGAAGCTGAAAATCCAATACTATGGCCACCTGATGCAAAGAACTGACTCTTTTGAAAAGACCCTCAGGGTAAGATTGAAGGCAGGAAGGGAAGGGGACAGCAGAGGATGAGATGATTGGATGGCATCACCAATTTGATGGACATGAGTTTGAAGAGGCTCCAGGAGTTGGGGATGGACGGAAAGCCTGGCGTGCCATAGTCCATGGGGTCACAAAGAGTCAAACACGACTGGGTGACTAAACTGAACTGAACTGAAAATGAGGGAAGACTCTCCAGATAAGAAAGACATGAGCTCTGGTAAATACCAAACACAGCTGTTTGAGAAGGAGCCTGAGAATAGCAGCTGTGCACCTGACCTAGGAGCCCAGCCTGAAGGTGAGGTTGGAGGCCTCTGGGGCCAGGGGAGAGGAGGATGTTTTTAACTATGGAGGAGACAACTGAGGGATTTGAACATCTTGATAATGCAGTAAGCAAATGGAAGGCAAGAAGTATAGGATGACAACCTCCAGGAGGGACAAAAAAAATTGTATTCCAAAGTGTTATTCCAAATAAGAAGGGAAAAGTTTAAATTAGTACAGAAAAACAAAATGATTAAGAGATTGGGTGACATCTGAGATATGGTGGAAAGTCATTTAATTCTTCTGCCCCATAACAACAAAAAATATCAATTATCAATAATGAATGGGGAGTAGGGGTCAATAAAAAAATGTACAAGAAAGGCATGGTATGACTNGAAAAAGTTGACTTAAAACTCAGCTCTCAGAAAACAAAGATCATAGTATCTGGTTCCATCACTTCGTGGCAAATAGATGGGGAAACAATGGAAACAGTGACAGACTTTATTTTGGGGGGCTCCAAAATCACTGCAGATGGTGACTGCAGTCATGAAATTAAAAGAAACTTACTGCTTGGAAGAAAAGTTATGACCAACCTAGACAGCATATTAAAAAGCAGAGACATTATTTTGCCAAAAAAGGCTCATCTAGTCAAACCTATGGTTTTTCCAGTAGTCATGTAAGGATGTGAAAGCTGAGCACTGAAGAACTGATGCTTTGAACTGTGGTGTTGGAGAAGACTCTTGAGAGTCCCTTGGACTACAAGGAGATCCAACCAGTCAGCCCTAAAGGACATCAGTCCAGAATATTCATTGAAAGGACTGATTCTGAAGCTGAAAATCCAATACTATGGCCACCTGATGCAAAGAACTGACTCTTTTGAAAAGACCCTCAGGGTAAGATTGAAGGCAGGAAGGGAAGGGGACAGCAGAGGATGAGATGGTTGGATGGCATCACCAATTTGATGGACATGAGTTTGAAGAGGCTCCAGGAGTTGGGGATGGATGGAAAGCCTGGCGTGCCATAGTCCATGGGGTCACAAAGAGTCAAACACGACTGGGTGACTAAACTGAACTGAACTGAAAATGAGGGAAGACTCTCCAGATGAGAAAGACATGAGCTCTGGTAAATACCAAACACAGCTGTTTGAGAAGGAGCCTGAGAATAGCAGCTGTGCACCTGACCTAGGAGCCCAGCCTGAAGGTGAGGTTGGAGGCCTCTGGGGCCAGGGGAGAGGAGGATGTTTTTAACTATGGAGGAGACAACTGAGGGATTTGAACATCTTGATAATGCAGTAAGCAAATGGAAGGCAAGAAGTATAGGATGACAACCTCCAGGAGGGACAAAAAAAATTGTATTCCAAAGTGTTATTCCAAATAAGAAGGGAAAAGTTTAAATTAGTACAGAAAAACAAAATGATTAAGAGACTGGGTGACATCTGAGATATGGTGGAAAGTCATTTAATTCTTCTGCCCCATAACAACAAAAAATATCAATTATCAATAGTGAACGGGGAGTAGGGGTCAATAAAAAAATGTACAAGAAAGGCATGGTATGACTACGAAGCAAATCAAAACATGGCACAAATTAAAGGAACTATAATGTAAATATGCTACTTGATCTGCAGCAAACAATGTTTCCTAACCATAATGCTAGGATTTCATATTTGAACTTTAGAATCTATGAAAGGCTTTGAATACCATGAATTCAATATTCCTTATGTTGATACATAAATACAGTTGTAATTAAAAGAGATTGGGATGTGAGTGCCAGGTGAAGCAAGGAGGGCTGTTTCATGACAATTATCAGGTGACCAAATAAAGCTACAGATGCCATAATATAGAAATTATCTGTGTATTGACTGGTAATTCAAGTTAGGAAAATGATACTTCTGTTTCAGCTTTGTTTTATCATTTTTCCTCCTTTATCCCTAAGTACAAAATATATGCAGTAATATAAAAGTCTTCATTGTGAAAATTAATCATTCTCTCCTACTTAGCCATCCTTCTCCACTTTTAATTCTATATGCAGAAGCAATGATTCAAATTTTGCTATTTTTAATTTTTAAGGTGGTTTATTCCTGTTCTGACCAAATAAGGAATCTAGAGTTTTGTTTTTTTTTCCTTTTTTAAAAGTGGATGAAACTGTAAATGGAGGTTTAATTACACTGTTTGAAGTTTCAGGATAGTTCAGTAGAGAAACCAAAAGTAAGATTGATTTAAAGGATTATCTAGATCTTGGTCTTTCTGTTTTGTCTCTTTTCATTGTTGCCTCTGTATTTTTCTTACAGTTTTTTTTTTTTTAGGCAAAATTTGCATACATTGAAAGGTACAGATGCGTATCTTCCAAGATCCATCTGTGTTCTGAGTGTTTTAGTGGTTTGTTGCTTTTTTAGTTGAGTAATATTACATGATAAGAATATACCACTGTTTGTTTATTCACTCTTCTGCTGATGATATTTCCAGTTTGGGGTATTATGAATTAATCTGCTATAACCACTCTTGTATAAATATTTTCATGAGCATATGTTTTCATTTATTTTATTTATATGCCTGAAGCAAGAGTTGAGGGTCAAAAGGTAAGAGCATGTTTAATGGGATAAGAAATTGCCAGATTTTTCCTAAAAGTGGTTGTAAAGTGAAGTGAAGTGAAAGTCGCTCAGTTGTGTCTGACTCTTTGCTACTCCATGGACTATGTAGTCCATTGAATTCTCCAGGCCAGAATACTGGAGTGGGTAGCCTTTCCCTTCTGCAAGGGATCTTCCCAACCCAGGATTTAACCCAGGTCTCCTGCATCACTGGCAGATTCTTTACCAGCTGAGCCACAAGGAAAGCCCAAGATTACTGGAGTGGGTAGCGTATCCCTTCTCCAGCAGATCTTCCCAACCCGGGAATCGAACTAGGGTCTCCTGCATTGCAGGTGGATTCTTTACCAATTGAGCTATCAGAGAAGCCCAAAAGTGTTTGTACCATTTCACATTCCCAACAGAAGTGTATGGTGCTCCGCTGGCTATACATGCTTGCCAATGTTTAGTTTGGTTAGTATGTTTAATTTTAGCCATTCGAGAGGATGTGTTAGGGGCATCTTGTTATGACTTGAATTTGCATTTCCTTTATATGACTAAGTGCTCCCCAGGTGGCTCAGCAGTAAAGAATCTGCCTGCAAGGCAAGAGACACAGTAGATGGGGGTTTGATCACCGGGTTGGGAAGATCCCCAGGAGGGAGGCAAGCAGCCCACTCTAGTATTCTTGCCTGGAGAACGAACAGAGGAGCCTGAGGACTACTGTCCATAGGGTTGCAAAGAGTTGAACTTGACTGAAGTGACCAAGCATGCACCCATATGACTAATGTTATGTGCCTCTCTGTTCCCTAATTGGCTATTCAGATATCTTCCATGTGGACTTATAGTTTAGTGTTCTGCCCATTTCAAAAATGAATTATTGTTCTTATTTATTTGTAAGAGTTATTTACACCTTCAGGATAGGTCACTTGCCAAATTTGTGTTTCACAAGTGTTTCCCTCCAATATATGTCTTATTTTCCATTTATAAATGATATTTTTGTTTGATAAAAGTTTTAAATTTTGATCAAAATATTATTTTTAGTGTTTGCTTTCTGTGGGGTAAGAAATGTTTTCCTTTCCATGGTCACAAAGGTATTCTTCTATGATTTCTTTTAAAAGCTTCATCGTTTAAGCTCTTACATTCAGGTCTATGATCCTTCTTGGAATAATTATAATGTATGGAATGAGGCTAAGGTTAAGATTTATTTTTTTTCCATATGAGTTTTCAGTTGTTCCTCCCCACTTATAAAGACTTTCCTTTCTCCTTCTATTGCTGTGTTGCCTTTTCTGGGGAGCAATTATTTATATAAAGTTGTAGCTGTTTTTGAACTCTCTCATGCTTGTTTTATTTATTTTTCTATCCTTATGGCAACACTACACTGTCATGATTACTGTTAACTTTATCATGTCTTGAAGCTCAGTAACATAAGCCTTCTAAATTTGATTTTCATTTTCAAGGTTGTAAAATATGATGAAACATAATTTTGCATATAGCTAGCTTCTTTTTGGTATTTACATATCTATAAATGTTTTTGAAGTAATCTAAATTATTACCTATTTTAGAAAGGTTGGGTTATAGAGATAAACAGAAGAAAATTAAAAAATTATTCCTAACCCTCAGTTGGCTTGGACATACCTAAGGACACTTGCAAAAACACTATAAATAAGAGCAAGTCTATAACTACAGTTGGCAAGTGAGTGAAATTATCATTTAATCTAGTGTTTTAACTGCAGGGTTTTAAGAGCAGGCCTGCATGGGAGATACATACATACATTTTTGCCTATGCAGAGGTTCAATTGGCAAGAGCTTATATTGTCTTCCTATTCAAAAAATCTTTATTATATCAAACTGGGTTATAAATATGTTATCTCTGTGAACAATTCAGAAAATGGGAAAATATTAGTGGGATTCTGGTTGTTTCTGCCTTAGCTGAAATTCTTAAATTATACATGATTGAGAAAATCAGGGTCCACTAGGTTCTATATGTGTGTGTGTATGTGTGTTAGTCTCTCAGTCGTGTCCAACTCTCTATGACCCCATGGACTGTAGCCCTCCAGACTCCTCTGTCCATAGCATTCTCCAGGTGAGAACACTGGAATGGATTGCCGTTTCCTCCTTCAGAGAATCTTCCTGACCCAGGGGCCCAACCCATGTCTCCTGCATTGCAGGTGGATTCTTTACTGTTTGATCCACCAAGGAAGCCGGTTTTGTACATCATGGCTTAGTATTCATAAAATAAATATTACCTCTGTTCATGTGAGTTTGGAGAAGGATGGGAAATACATTTTAGGTTGTCAGTATAAAGAGGCAGTGGCTTACGTTAAGTAGAGAAAGAGCAGTCACAACACATGGAAAAGTACCACTGTGCCTAAGAAATTCGTATTTCTATGTTTTTAGAAAAGTCCAGAGTTAGTTGCACTTCTCCCCTCCTTCTCCATCTGGCAAGTATCTGAATTTGTTGTCACTGACCTGTTTGCCTTTTGTTTAGCTTATTGAGCCCTCTAAGCATCAACTGGGTGTAATAAGCTGCTATGGTGCCAGCAGCCTCTTTGTCACCCAAAGGTTTGGGATTTCCCCTTTGATATTTCTAAGTTTTAGGGTGAATTCTTCTTGATTCTATGGGCATATTTACTCTTCTCAAAGGCTAGACTGTGGACTTATAGCACATTCTTGGTTTTTAGCACTGAAATATTTGAATATTTCTTTCGTCTTTAATGTAGAAAATTGGAATTTAGATTGGTTGAAAACATGGATTCAAACCACCATTGCAAAATCAATTATCTATGTTTTATGTTGTATAAGGAAGACTTTGAATTAGGGAATTACCGGGAGTGTTTCTTTATCTATTGAGCACATTTATACTTTGATCAATGAAAAGAAAATGTATTTTTAAAACTTCTTCTGTACTTAAACCTACACTTATCTTTAATATAAACAGCTATTTTTAAAAAAGGATTGTGCTGTTGAATATAAGTTTTGATTTAATTTCTTAATAAAGCTTGCCAAGTAGACAAAAATCATTATGTCTTCTATGATGATCACCAGAAATTAAATAGTAACCAACAATTAGTTGGATTCTCTAAGGCCCAGAGAATTTGTAACACCTAGGAGTTAGAATCTTGTATCTTAGTTTTCTGTTATTACAGAAATAAAGTGAATTTCTAAGAAGTACTACTCATTTGCTCATGAGCAAAGGGGAATAATTGAGCTCCTCATTGAGCTTCAGGAAAACCATATCAATTGTTATTACTATAAATGATGACATTAAAGTGAGTTATTTCTTCAGGAATTTTCACTTTTCTACTAGAACACATTATCCATTTTCTTAATTTCTATAGCTACTCTTGGTAGTCTCGATAATTGGCATTTACTCAAAAGCTGCCTTAGATTTTGCTTGAGCTTCAAGCTTATGTGAGGAGGGTAGTGGAAGAGCTCTATCCCCAGCAAAGTCCATGGTTGACTCATTTTTGGTGACTTACAGATTGCTTGTCATAATGCAGCAATATATTATGCCATAATATGCCTGCCATACTATAATAGTGGATGGGTAATTTTCCTGCAGTGACAAACAAGGAAAAATGTGATTCTAGAGGATGCTAGATACTGTGTCAGAATATTTGCATTTTATTGCATAAGTCATGAAAGGTGAGTATAGTGTTTTAAGAGGACACAGTCAGGATATGCAATGCTTTTTCTTAAATAGTTTGTATGAAGAATGATACAAGATGGAACCAACAGCATCACTTAGGAGGCTGCTATGTAAAATAATGATTTCCATGGGCCCTATGACTCATGGAAAGCAAAATTCTCATGACTTCTCTATCATTCTGCTTCTCTGGGTGTTGTCTTTATTTATTTCTCTGTATCTTCAAATATCTTGTTTTGGTAGTCCCTCTCCTCAAAGCTTTCAAGGTATGAATGACCGTGATGCCCTGATGAAGTACCTGTCTCCTTCACTAAGACTTTTCTGACACCAGTAGTTGGTGGCTTTCATTCTTGTCTTTGAAAAAATCCCAACACTTTATCTCTGGAGAAAACATGATGTCTTTTAACCCTCTGAGAATCTGAGTCACAAGAATAAACCACTTTCCTCAGTTATTGGAATATTTTCACTCTGATGGTGTACAAGGTCCCTGTCTCTTATACACATCTGAATGTGTATAAGAGACAGGGCCAGCCCTATGACTCATGGAAAGCAAAATTCTCATGACTTCTCTATCATTCTGCTTCTCTGGGTGTTGTCTTTATTTATTTCTCTGTATCTTCAAATATCTTGTTTTGGTAGTCCCTCTCCTCAAAGCTTTCAAGGTATGAATGACTGTGATGCCCTGATGAAGTACCTGTCTCCTTCACTAAGACTTTTCTGACACCAATAGTTGGTGGCTTTCATTCTTGTCTTTGAAAAATCCCAACACTTTATCTCTGGAGAAAACATGACGTCTTTTAACCCTCTGAGAATCTGAGTCACAAGAAGAAACCACTTTCCTCAGTTATTGGAATATTTTCACTCTGATGGTGTACAAGGTCCCTTGTATTGTGTTTATTCCCTGTCCCCCCTTCACTCTGGGTTTCCCTTATGTATCTCATTTGCACAATTGAGGGAACATTGATTATCTGTTCAGTTCAATTAAGCTTAGTCGTGTCCGACTCTTTGTGATCCCATGGACTGCAGCACATCAAGCTTCCCTATCCATCACTAACTATTGGAGCTTGCTCAGACTCATTCATGTCCATTGAGTTGGTGATGCCATCCAACCATCTCATCCTGTGCTGGCCCCTTCTCTTCCTGCCTTCAATCTTGCCCAGCTTCAAGGTCTTTTCAAATGAGTCAGTTCTTAGCATCAGGTGGCCAAAGTATTGGAGCTTCAGCTTCAGCATCAGTCCTTCCAATGAATATTCAAAACCAATGTCCTTTAGGATTAACTGGTTGGATCTCCTGGCAGTCCAAGGGACTCTCAAGAGTCTTCTCCAATACCACAGTTCAAAAGCATCAATTCTTCAGTGCTCAGCTTTCTTTATAGTCCAACTCTCACATCCATACATGACTACTGGAAAAACCATAGCCTTGACTAGACAGACCTTTGTTGGCAAAGTAATGTCTCTGCTTTTTAATATACTATCTAGGTTGGTCACAGCTTTTCTTCCAAGGAGCAAGTGTCTTAATTTCATGGCTTCAGTCACCATCTGTGGTGATTTTGGAGCCCCTCCCCCAAATAAAATCTGTCACTGTTTCCATTGTTTCCTCATCTATTTGCCATGAAGTGAGGGGACCAGATGCCATGATCTTTGTTTTTTGAATGTTGAGTTTTAAGCCAAATTTTCCACTCTCCTCTTTCACTTTCATCAAGAAGCTCTTTAGTTCTTCACTTTCTGTCATAAGGGTGGTGTCATCTATGTATCTGAGGTTATTGATATTTCTCCCGACAATCTTGATTCCAGCTTGTGCTTCATCTAACCCAGCATTTCGCATGATGTAAACATGACTACTGGAAAAACCATAGCCTTGACTAGACAGACCTTTGTTGGCAAAGTAATGTCTCTGCTTTTTAATATACTATCTAGGTTGGTCACAGCTTTTCTTCCAAGGAGCAAGTGTCTTAATTTCATGGCTTCAGTCACCATCTGTGGTGATTTTGGAGCCCCTCCCCCAAATAAAATCTGTCACTGTTTCCATTGTTTCCTCATCTATTTGCCATGAAGTGAGGGGACCAGATGCCATGATCTTTGTTTTTTGAATGTTGAGTTTTAAGCCAAATTTTCCACTCTCCTCTTTCACTTTCATCAAGAAGCTCTTTAGTTCTTCACTTTCTGTCATAAGGGTGGTGTCATCTATGTATCTGAGGTTATTGATATTTCTCCCGACAATCTTGATTCCAGCTTGTGCTTCATCTAACCCAGCATTTCGCATGATGTATTGTGCATATAAGTTAAATAAGCAGGGTGACAGTACATAGCCTTGACATACTCCTTTCCCAATTTGGAACCAGTCCTTTCTATGTCCAGTTCTAGCTGTTGCTTTTTGACCTGCATATAGATTTCTCAGGATGCAGGTAAGGTGGTTTGGTATTCCCATCTCTTGAAGAATTTTCCACAGTTTATTGTAATCCACACAGTCAAAGGCTTTGGCATAGTCAATAAAGCAGAAGTAGATATTTTCCTGGAACTCTCTTGCTTTTGTGATGATGATCCAGCAGATGTTGGCAATTTGGTCTCTGATTCCTCTGCCTTTTCAAAGTCTAGCTTGAACATCTGGAATTTCATGGTTCACTTACTGTTGAAGCCTGGCATGAAGAATTTTAAGCGTTACTTTGCTTGCGTGTATCTGGGCAATAGTAAATAATTTGATCTTGGAATCCTGCTCTTAAGAAGGATGACGAGGAGTAGAAGGGAAATTCAACCCAATGTGTATAGATTCTGCCAGAATCCTGAGCTCTAGCACTGGGGCCCATCAGGTGTGCTGAATCTGTGAATGTCTGCCTGTGTCCTTCCACTGGCATCTCCATCATGGTTGGGGCTCGTCTTCACACTGAGTTCCTCACAGGGCACTGAAGAGGACTGCAGGTCACATAAGAAATTGGATTGGGGAGGAGAAGAAAAGAACTCTTAAATATTGTTGAGCTTCAAGTAATTTTGAGGCATGATTGTTAGATTAACAACAGAAATCCTACTAATGTCCTTGAAAAGAGTGGCTTTGGGAGATTATAGGCATATTAGACTGATTGCACAGTGCTTAAGGGAGTATGGAAAAAGAGGACTTGGAGTGAGAAAGTATATACTCCTGCTTTGAGATTTGTGATGAAGAAGAGCAGAGAATCTTCTCCAAATGTCCCTCTAAACTGGAAGACAGCATGACTAAGCAGAAATCCAAATCATTTTTCAGTCATACATTTTGAATAACAGAGAGATGAAACAACCCTAAAGAAATCATAAAAATAGAATCAACATAAAATGATAAAATTCTCTAAGTCTCGTAAGTACTTATATTACTTGCATACTCATTTATACTCGTATTTCTAAGGAGAACAGTTATTATAGCTATAATAACTTGTCTTATATAGGGTTTTGGGGCTAAGTAGATATTGTAGTTAGATAATTCAGAAGAATTGGACAACTCTTGATTTGAGATTCAAATATGTTTAACTGGATTTTCAAGGTAATAAAAAAATTTCCCTCATTCTTGTGTTTCGTGTACCTGCTGATATATGGAGGGTCATGAAAATAATGCCAGGTATTATTTTCATCACTTTGGAGTGAAATGAAGCTGGCCAGAATGAGAATAGTAGAATAAGCATTAGTTACCGAATTATGGCTCTTATAATGCATTCCATTATTATAAAACAGCATCCAGTGTTGTATTAGTTCAGTCACTCAACAGTAAATGGAAAAGCAATTCTTAATTAAATTAATGAAACCTAGCACCAGGCTGACCTTTCAATAATTTATTTTATGGCTGAACTGCAAGATAGATTAAAAAATGTTCTATGACCTTTGATATTATGGATTTAAATAAATGAAATTAGTGTAATACATATGCAATTGAAAGAGTATGGAGATAGGATTATTTTTATATGTGACTTTTCTAATTAGATAGTGAAATAGGCTATTAACAAAGGATCACATTGTTGCTATTGCTTTCCTTAAGGCACTATAACTAGAGGAAAGGCTTAACTTGAAGGCTTTATTAAAATTCATTGGGGGGGGCGGTCCTAAGATGGCAGAGGAATAGGGCGAGGAGACCACTTTCTCCCCCACATATTCATCAAAAAAACATTTAAATGCTGAGTAAATTCCACAAAACAACTTCTGAATGCTGGTAGAGGACATCAGGCACCCAGAAAAGCAGCCCATTGTCTTTGAAAGGAGGTAGGAAAAAATATAAGAAACAAAAAAGGAGATAAAAGAGGTAGGGACGGAGTTCCATTCTGGGAAGGGAGTCTTAAAGAGAGAGAAGTTTCCAAACACCAGGAAACACTCTCACTGCTGAGTCTGTGATGAGCCTTGGAAGGGCAACATAACAGGGAGGAAAAATAAATAAACAATTAGAACCCACAGATCACGAACCCAACGGTAACTCCCCCAGCGGAGAAGCAGTGCAGACGTCTGCACCCGCCACTAGCAAGCAGAGGTTGGGCAGGGAGGCGTGGGCTGCATTGCTTAGAGTAAGGACCTGGCCTGAATGCCCCAAGGGCAATCTGAGCGAACTAACTTGGGCTAGCAAATCAGACTGTGGGAAAGCTACCACGTGAAAAGCCCTAACCCAAGACACCGCCAAGCCTGCATACAGAACAAAGGACTGAACAGAACTAGCCGGCTGCAGACCATCCCCCTCCGGTGGCAGGTAGCCAGAGCCGGAAGGGGGCAATCGCAGCCCCAGAGAGACATTATCTACCAAACTGCAAGCAGGCTTCTTTGCTAACTAAGACTTCTTCAGCTTCTGGATGGTCAACATCCACCTGAGAAGGTATGCCAGTTATACAGCCAGAAAACCGAGCGGCAGGAACGGCAGAGGCGATAAGTTGCAGTGACCATGCTGGCCAAACTCCTCATCACCTGAGCTGCTCGGACCTGGGAAGGGCACAAAACGCAGGCCCAACTGAGTCTATGCCTCTGAGGACTACCTGAGTGCCTGAACCTGAGTGCCTTAGACCTGGGAGGTGCATGCAGCCCAGGGCCGGCCTTGGACGGTTCCCTATGGAGCAACCTAGAGCCTGAGCAGTGTGGGCAGGGAGGGTGCATGCACCATGAGTGGGGGCAGGCCCAGTGTGGCTGAGACAATGTGAGCACACGCCAGTGCTATTTGTTTGTAGTGTCCCTCCCTCCCCACAGTGCAACTGAACAAGTGAGCCTAAAAAAAGTATCCACAACTGCCCCACTTGTGTCAGGGCAGAAATCAGACACTGAAGAGACCAGCAAACAGAAGAAGCTAAAACAGAGGGAACCAGCTTGGAAGTGATAGGTGCAATAGATTGAAACCCTGTATACTAACCCTGTATACTAACCCTGTTAGTACTGACTACATAGGAAGGGACCTATAGATCTTGAGAAATATAAGCAGGACCAAGGAACTATCTGAAAATGAACTGACCTCACACTGCCCACAACACCACTAGAGAAAGTCCTAAATATATTTTTACTATTTTTATGATCATTCTTTATTAAAAAAATTTTTTAAGTCCTCTATTATTTCTTTAATTTTCATTTTTATAACCTACTATTACTTTGCAAAAAAGACCCTATTTTTTAAAGCAAACTTCATATATATATATATAATTTTTGTGACTTTTTTTTTCTTCTTTAATATTGTATTTTTGAAAATCCAACCTCTACTCTAGATTTTTAATCTTTTCTTTTTGGTATTTGTTATCAACTTTGTACCTTTAAGAACCCAATCTTCAATACCCATTTTTACTTGAGTGTAAGATTACTGGCTTGACTACTCTCTCCCTCTTTGGACACTCCTTTTTCTCTGTCTCCTCCCTCCCCCTTCTCTTCTCTACCCAACTCTGTGAATCACCAGCGTGTTCTGGACGGTGGAGAACACTTAGAGAACTGATTACTGGCTGGATCTGTCTCTCTCCTTTTGATTCCCCCCTTTTATCCTCCTGGCCACCTCTGTCTCCTTCCTCCCTCTTCTCCTCTCTGTATAACTCCATGAACATCTCTGAGTGATCCAGACTGTGGAGTGCACAGAAGGAAGTGATTACTGGCTAGCTTGCTCTCTCCTCTTTTGATTCCACCTCATCTCATTCAAGTCACCTCTAAATCCCTCCTCCCTCTTCTCTTCTGCATGTAACTCTGTGAACCTCTCTGGGTGTCCCTCACTGTGGAGAAACTTTTCATCTTTAACCTAGATGTTTTATCAATGGTGCTGTATAGAAGGAGAAGTCTTGAGACTATTGTAAAGATAAGACTGAAAACCAGAAGCAGGAGGCTTAAGTCCAAAAACCCCCAAGACACGTATTAATCAAATTAACAAAGATCAAACACAAAGAACGAATATTAAAAGCAGCAAAGGAAAAACAACAAATAACACACAAAGGGATTCCCATAGGAATTCAAATAACACACAAAGGATTCCTAAGGATAACAGCTGATTTTTCAATAGAAACTCTTCAGCCCAGGAGGGAATGGCAATAAATGGCATTACTTTAAGTATGTAATGAAAGAAAATAATCTACAGCCCAGATTACTATACCCAGCAAGGATCTCATTCAAATATGAAGGAGAAATCAAAAGCTTTACAGACAAGCAAAAGCTGAGAGAATTCAGCACCACCAAACCAGCTCTCCAACAAATTATAAAGGATATTCTCTAGACAGGAAATTTAAAAAAAAAGGAGTGTATAAACCAGAACCCCAAACAATAAAGTAAATGGCAACGGGATCATAATTATCAATAATTACCTTAAATGTAAATGGGTTACATGCCCCAACCAAAAGGCCAAGACTGGCTGAATGGATACAAAAACAAGACCCCTATATATGTTGTCTATAAGAGACCCACCTCAAAACAGGGGACACATACATAGTGAAAGTGAAGGGCTGGAAAAAGATATTCCATGCAAATAGAGACCAAAAGAAAGCAGGAGTAGCAATACTCATATCTGATAAAATAGACTTTAAAACAAAGGCTGTGAAAAGAGACAAAGAAGGACACTACATAATGATCAAAGGATCAATTCAAGAAGATATAACAAGTATAAATAGATATGCACCCAACACAGGAGCACCAAAATATGTAAGACAAATGCTAACAAGTATGAAAGGGGAATTAACAATAATACAATAATAGTGGGAGACTTTAATACCCCACTAACACCTATGGATAGATCATATAACAAGTATAAATAGATATGCACCCAACACAGGAGCACCAAAATATGTAAGACAAATGCTAACAAGTATGAAGGGGAAATTAACAATAATACAATAATAGTGGGAGACTTTAATACCCCACTAACACCTATGGATAGATCACCTAAACAGAAAATTAACAAGGAAACACAAACTTTAAATGACACAATAGACCAGTTAGAGCTAATTGATATCTATAGAACATTTCACCCCAAAACAATGAATTTCACCTTTTTCTCAAGCGCACATGGAACCTTCTCCAGGATAGATCACATCCTGGGCCATAAATCTAGCCTTGGTAAATTCAAAAAAAATTGAAATCATTCCAAGCATCTTTTCTGCCCACAATGCAGTAAGATTAGATCTCAATTAGAGGAGAAAAGCTATTAAAAATTCCAACATATGGAGGCTGAACAACACGCTGCTGAATAACCAACAAATCACAGAATAAATAAAAAGAGAAATCAAACTATGCATAGAAACAAATGAAAATAAAAACAAAACAACCCCAAACCTGTGGGACACTGTAAAAGCAGTGCTAAGGGGAAAGTTCATAGCAATACAGGCATACTTCAAGAAACAAGACAAAAGTCAAATAAATAACTTAACTCTACACCTAAAGCCACTAGAAAAGCAAGATGAAGAACCCCAGAATCAGTAGAAGGAAAGAAATCTTAAAAATTAGGGCAGAAATAAATGCAAAAGAAACAAAAGAATCTGGCAATTTTCCTTTACTGTCACTTGGAAAACTAGCTCAAAGTTAGAGCTGCCATGTAAGAATTTCAACTACCCTGAGACCATCTGGATGAACAGGTCATGTGTAGCCACTCCAATAAATAATCCAAGTTGAGTTCAGTGTTCCAGTTAGCCCTGCCAGGGCACTCAAGATGTGAACAGAGCCAATTTACACCTTCCATGGACAATCCATCAGCCCACTGAACACCAGTAAGTGACCTCAGTGGATACTTCACAGAGTGAGGGAGTGGCCAAGTGAGACACATCTAAATTTCTAATCAAAAGACACAAAAAACTGACAAAAGGAAAACTATGGTATGTAATAAAGTGATTATTGCTTTACGACATTAAATACTGGGGTAATTTGTTTTTGTTTTTTTTATTTTTTTAATTTTTTGTATTTATTTATTTTTTTACACAAACTCCCAAACATGAACCCCCNACAGAGCCAATTTACACCTTCCATGGACAATCCATCAGCCCACTGAACACCAGTAAGTGACCTCAGTGGAAACTTCACAGAGTGAAGGAGTGGCCAAGTGAGACACATCTAAATTTCTAATCAAAACACACAAAAAACTGACAAAAGGAAAACTATGGTATGTAATAAAGTGATTATTGCTTTATGACATTAAATACTGGGGTAATTTGTTAAGGGAAAAATCTGATAATCATGCCACAAGTGTTGGATTAGATGAAGATAGATGTTTGAAAAATATACAAGATAGTGCTTGAAAGTTTCTTCTCAGTCCAGATTATTTTGGCACTGATTTCTTTTTTGTTTTATATTCTTAAAATCTTAAACTATATAAAGATACTGATTGCAGAGTGCAAAATATTCAGATTAAATTCTCTTTACAGAACAGACAAAATGCCAGAACAATATTATTAGTTGATGTCTAAGAACAATAAAAAATCTGCAATATACTGTTTTGACTCACCTAGTACTGTACACTTTAATAACCATGTAGAAAGGTCTTTTGAGATAAATTAAGCAAAGAATGACAGATATCTTAAACTCTACTTTTATATTTTTTATTAGGTAAATCTCATTTTGATTACATTTTTCTTTTACTTTTCAGTGAGCATTTAATTTACAGTACTTATTAAACAGCAGATCAAGAAATTCTCCCAATCTGAATTTATAAAAAAGTAGATAAACTATTTGCTATCCTTTCATAAGCCTATTCAGAGAAGGCAATGGCAACCCACTCCAGTACTCTTCCCTGGAAAATCCCATGGACGGAGGAGCCTGGTAGGCTGCAGTCCGTGGGGTCGAAAAGAATCGGGACAGGACTGAGGGACTTTACTTTCACTTTTCACTTCCGTGCATTGGAGAAGGAAATGGCAACCTACTCCAGTGTTCTTGCCTGGAGAATCCCAGGGACTGCGGAGCCTGGTGGGCTGCCTTCTATGAGTTCGCACAGAGTCGGACACAACTGAAGCGACAGAAGCAGCATAAGCCTACTGTTATAGCCTTAGTAACATTCAACTCCTGATAGTCTGAAGTCACATTAATAACTTTATAAACTTCATTTTGTATATATAGTACATGAAGTATAATGCATAAAACTTACTAGTCACAATAAAATACATTTCTCATTATAAGAATTTTATCACAAAAGTCACTTGTCAATAATGTGAATTTGATAGATTTTTTATAAAGATAGAAATAATCAGTAAAATGTGAAAGTAAATAAAGTAGTGAGGGAAATTTGAAGGGCAAGTTTAGGGAGTGTTACTCTCCCAACTTTGTAACCATCTGTTCCACTACCATGCCACACAAAGCTGTTTCTGAATTTAACAAAAATG
>SJYX01022466.1:88741-180279 GCA_006410675.1 Oreotragus oreotragus
TGAGGTTTGTGACATTGTACAGGAGACAGGGATCAAGACCATTCCCATGGAAAAGAAATGCAAAAAAACAAAATGGCTGTCTGGGGAGGCCTTACAAATAGCTGTGAAAAGAAGAGAAGTGAAAAGCAAAGGAGAAAAGGAAAGATATAAGCATCTGAATTCAGAGTTCCAAAGAACGGCAAGGAGAGATACGAAAGCCTTGCTCAGAGATCAATGCAAAGAAATAGAGGAAAAGAACAGAATGGGAAAGACTAAAGATCTCTTCAAGAAAATTAGAGCTACCAAGGGAACATTTCATGCAAAGATGGGCTCGATAAAGGACAGAAATGGTATGGACCTAACAGAAGCAGAAGATGTTAAGAAGAGGTGGCAAGAATCCACAGAAGAACTGTACAAAAAAGATCTTCATGACCTGAATAATCATGATGGTGTGATCACCCACCTAGAGCCAGACATTCTAGAATGTGAAGTCAAGTGGCCCTTAGAAAGCATCGCTACGAACAAAGCTAGTGGAGGTGATGGAATTCCAGTTGAGCTGTTTCAAATCCTGAAAGATGATGCTGTGAAAGTGCTGCACTCAGTATGCCAGCAAATTTGGAAAACTCAGCAGTGGCCACAGCACTGGAAAAGGTCAGTTTTCATCCCAAAGAAAGGTAATTCCAAAGAATGCTCAATGGTTAAGACATAAGTTTAAAGATTTTTAGGAGTGGTTTTGGGGAAAACAGCTGTAATGGTTAATCAAAATTTGCTTTGGAGTGTGCCAAAATACAGTGCTATTTCAATGTGATGTAGAAACACATCAAGCAATCTTTTGAAATTCAGAATCGCAAGGAGTGGGTGGGAAGAACCAAGGGAACCCTGTGGGTGTACCATGAGGAAAGAACCTGTAGGAAATATATAGCATAGTCCTACATTTCATGAATAAAAAATTCTAAGTAAGCAATTATTTGGGGCTGTGCTTGGTATTTGTTGCTGCGTGCAGGCTTTCTCTAGTTGCGGCGAGTGGGGTGTTGCTTTCTCTAGTACAAGTTGCTTTCTCTGGTGCAGCTCTGTAGTTGCGATGCTCAGGGTTTTCATTGCAGTGGCCTCTTTTGGTGTGGAGCACAGGCTCTAGAGCAGGCAGCCTTCAGTAGTTGCAGCACACAGGCTCAGGAGGTGTGGCCCAGGGACCCTCGAGGGGTCGGGCTTCAGCAGTTGCAGCATGCAGGCTCAGTTGCTCCTTGGCATGTGGTATCTTCCCACACCAGGCACTGAACCCATGTCCCCTGCATCGTCAGGTGGATTCTTATCCACTGGACCACCAGGGAAGTCCCAGGAAGAAAGTTTTTGAAGAAGAAACTTCCTTTGCCCTGGAGAGGTAACAGCAGGACTCACTCACTGGTGGGATAGCATCAGGAAGACTTCTGTTGAGAAGCAACTTGACATTGCTGACCCTTCATCCCTCTCTGTGCTCCTCCCTTCTAGTTCTCCCCCCGTCATCCTGAGCTGCCTGGGTCCATGTATTCTGTCCCTTAATTGTTATTTTCAATTGAGAGGTAGACAATGTGTAGATAAAAGGAATGACCCACTGCTGATAGAAGACACAGACCCTCATGTTCATATTCACATTAAGGTCTTAGGATGAGGGGATAAAAATGGACTTTGAGGAGGGGTACAGTCAGAGAGGAGATGCTGCCATAGGATGATATATCTGTCCCTGTTCAAATGAGAGGGAATTGACATGTAAAGTGGACCTGCTATGACCAGTCATTGTGTTTAGTACTTTCCATCTGTTATATCTTTTAATTCTCAAAACATTTCACAAGGCAGGTATAATATTCCCCTTTTACAAACAATGTAGTTAGAAACTAGACATGTCAAAATGCTTGCCCAAGCTCATCTAGCTGGATAGCAGCAATAGTGAGGTTTTGTCAAAGCCCATTTATTTCAAAAGACCACGTTCTTTCTTCTATAATACATTGACATTCATGTGAAATGTGAGTGTATTTTAAAAAATCTACTATTCAAGCTGATCCTAAAATTTGGAGCAACTGTTAGTTAGAATGATATATTTATATGCTCTGATCTACTCCATTAATTTTTAGGGGCCTATTAGTGTAAAACTTTTAAAATGTTTCCAAGAAGATATAAAATGATGATTATTGTTACTACCAAGCATCGTGCATTGAGAGTTCACTAAAATTTTATTGAAGCTCTGTTAACCCTGTCTTCCCTGTGGTTGTTCAGTCATTAAGTGTCTGAGACTTTGTGACCCCATGGACTGCAGCACGCCAGGCTCCTCTGTCTTCTACTATCTCCTGGAGTTTGCTCAGATTCAGGTCCATGGAATCAGTGATACTATCTAATCATCTCATTCTCTGCTGCCCTCTTCTCCTTTTTCCTTCATCTTTCCCAGAATCAGAATCTTTTCCAATGAGTCAGCTCTTTGCATCAGGTGGCCAAAGCAGTGGAGCTTCAGCTTCAGCATCAGTCCTTCTAATGAATATTCAGGATTGATTTCCTATAGGATTCACTGGTTTGATCCCCTTGCCATCCAAGGGACTCTCAAGAGTCTTCTCCAACATTGTAATTCAAAAGTGTCAATTCTTTGGTGCTCATCCTTCTTTATAGTCTAACTTTCACATCTGTACATGACCACTGAAAAAACTAGCTTTGACTATACAGACCTTTGTTGGAAAAGTGATGTTTCTGCTTTTTAATACGTTATCTAGGTTTGTGATAGCTTTCCTTCCAAGGAGCAAACATTTTTTAATTTCATGGCCGCAGTCACTGTTTGCAGTGATTTTGGAGCCCAAGAAAATAAAATCTGTCACTCTTTCCACTTTTTCCCCTTCTATTCACTCTCTTCTTCCACTCTCATTAAGAAGCTCTTTATTTCCTCTTCACTTTCTGCCATTAGAGTGGTATCATCTGCATATCTGAGGATGTTGATATTTCTTCCAGCCATCTTGACTCTAGCTTGTGCTTCATCCATCTCAGCATTTCACATGATGCATAGGTTAAATAAGTAGGGTGACAATATACAGCTTTGTATACTTCTTACCCAACTTTGAGCCAGTCCATTGTTCCATGTCTGGTTCTGTTTATTCTTGACCTTCATACAGGTTTCTCAAGAGACAGGTAAGGTGGTCTGATATTCCCATCTCTTTAACAATTTTTCAGTTTGCTGTGATCCACATAGTCAAAGGCTTTAGCATAGTCAATGAAGTGGAAGTAGATGTTTTTCTGGAATTCCCTTGCTTTCTCTATGATCCAGTGAATGCTGGCAATTTGATCTCTGGTTCCTCTGCCTTTTCTAAATCCAGCTTGTACATCTGGAAGTTCTCAGTTCATGTACTGCTGAAGTCTAGCTTGAAGAATTTTGAGCATCACCTTGCTAGCATGTGAAATGAGTGCAATTGTACAGTAATTTGAACATTCTCTGGCACTGCCCTTCTTTGGAATTGAAATAAAAACTGATCTTTTCCAGTCCTGTGGCCACTGCTGAGGTTTCCAAATTTGGTGGCATATTGAGTGCAGCACTTTAACAGCATCATCTTTTAGGATTTGAAATTCCTTAGCTGGAATTCTATCATCTCCACTAGCTTTCTTCGTAGTAATACTTTCTGAGGCCCACCTGACTTTACACTCCAGCATGTCTGGCTCTAGGTGAATGACAACACCATCATGGTTATTTGAGTCATTAAGACCTTTTTGATACAGTTCTTCTGTGTATTCTTGCCACCTCTTCTTAATCTCTTCTGCTTCTGTTAGGTCCTTGATGTGTCTTCCCTAAAGAGAAAAAAATTCAGTAAAATCATGCTTACATTTACCCAGAAGTTGCTTTGGACTACAGTAAATCAAGTGTGATTTTAAAAACTTCTGCTAAGAAAATAATCCAGTTCACTTGCTGGCTGCACAGTGTAAGTGCATTGATATTCTCATCACCCAAAGAGCTATAGCAAAACTCAACTTTCCATACAAATTTATTTGTAGTCTCTGCTACAGAAGGCAATGGCACCCCACTCCAGTACTCTTGCCTGGAAAATCCCATGGACAGAGGAGCCTGGAAGGCTACAGTCCATGGGGTCACTGAGGGTTGGACATGACTGAGTGACTTCACTTTCACTTTTCACTTTCATGCATTGGAGAAGGAAATGGCAACCCACTCCAGTGTTCTTGCCTGGAGAATCCCAGGGACAGAGGAGCCTGGTGGGCTGCCATCTCTGGGGTCGCACAGAGTCGGACACGACTGAAGCGACTTAGCAGCAGCAGCAGAAGCAGAAGCAGAAGCAGAAGCAGAAGAGATTAAGAAGAGGTGCAAGAATACACAGAAGAAATGTACAAAGAAGGTCCTAATGACCCAGATAACCATGATGGTGTGGTCACTCACCTAGAGCCAGACATTCTGGAGTGTGAAGTCAAGTGGGCCTTAGGAAGCATCACTATGAACAAACTGAGTGGAGATGATAGAATTCCAGTTGAGCTATTTCAAATCCTNCACAGAGTCGGACATGACTGAAGTGACTTAGCAGCAGCAGCAGCTACAGTATATCAACCTCATTTATTTCCAGTAAAATATGTGCAGACAAAAATAATTTTTAAATTTAATCATGATGCCACAGTGCCTTTTCCATATGGAATCCTGGGTCATTTGGTGTATATTAACTGATTAGCTGTCAGTGGTCTAGTCACCCCTCCAAATGCCATCCTTATGCTTTACTATTTTCATGGCAAGAAAGTCATGAAGCTTAAAGCAGAAAGCACCACCTGTCTGGAAATGCTTCAGAATTTCCACATGTAAGAGAAAACTACATCGTTTGTTAAGGGTACCCTTGGCTATCTTGATATTCTAAGAAACAAGATGTGCCTCAAGCAAGGAGGCTGGATTCACAGAAGGGCAAGACCTATCAAGCTGGACGAGTCTGAAAGAGCGTTCTGTGATATTTTGTGGTTAACCTTCTGCTCTTTAGCCTCCTGAAAGATGAAGCTGCCTTATGACTGGCTCAGGAATGCTGCTGAGACTGTGTGTGTGAAATCACTCAACTCATGTCTCTCAGTTCTGATTTCAAATGATTCATACTCTGGTTTCTAGTTTCTTCTAGAACAGCCTACTTTTTAGCCAAGACAGATGGCATCAGAACCTTTAATCCTTGGTTTTCACATGATTCACAGTATCTTCCAGGTTTATAGTTCATTGGTTCCTTCATTTAGTCATCTCCTTTTAGGGTCAATGAACTGAGGTAGGCACTGCGCAGACAGAAATAAACAAAACAATTTAACTGTAGCCTTGCAAGACCTATGCCAGCTTTCAGAACTCCAAAGTTATAAGACAACAGTTTTGGACTGTTTTTAACCATAATAATGGCTTACAGTGATAATGTGCTGCAGTAGCAATAGGGAAAAAAAAAAAAAATCTGATTTTGGTGTTGACCATCTGGTGATGTCCATGTGTAGAGTCTTCTCTTGTGTTGTTGGAAGAGAATGTTTGCTATGACCAGCGCGTTCTCTTGGCAAAACTCTGTTAACCTTTGCCCTGCTTCATTCTGTATTCCAAGGCCAAATTTGCCGGTTACTCCAGGTGTTTCTTGACTTCCTACTTTTGCATTCCATTCCCCTATAATGAAAAGGACATCTTTTTTTAGGTGTTAGTTCTAGAAGGTCTTGTAGGTCTTCATAGAACCGTTCAGCTTATTCAGCATTACTGGTTGGGACATAGACTTGGATTACTGTGATGTTGAATGGTTTCCCTTGGAAATGAACAGAGATCATTCTGTCATTTTTGAGATTGCATCCAAATACTGCATTTTGGATGCTTTCAGTGACCATGATGGTACTCAATTTCTTCTAAGAGATTCCTGCCCACAGTAGTAGATATAATGGTCATCTGAGTTAAATTCACTCATTCCAGTCCATTTTAGTTTGCTGATTCCTAGAATGTCGACATTCACTCTTGCCATCTCCTGTTTGACCACTTCCAGTTTGTCTTGATTTATGGACCTAACATTCCAGGTTCCTATGCAATATTGCTCTTACAGCATCGGACCTTGCTTCTATCACCAGTTACATCCACAACTGGGTATTGTTTTTGCTTTGGCTCAATCCCTTCATTCTTTCTGGAGGTATTTCTCCACTCTTCTCCAGTAGCATATTGGGCACCTACTGAACTGGGGAGTTCCTCTTTCAGAATCCTATCATTTTGCCTTTTCATATTGTTCATGTGGTTCTCAAGGTAAGAATACTGAAGTGATTTGCCAATCCCTTCTCCAGTGGACCACATTCTGTCAGACCTCTCCACCTTGACCCGACGTCCAAGGAGTGGTTGATGTGTGGGGACAGGAGGGCTGAGAGGAGCTGCTCCATGTTCAAGGTCAGGAGGGGCAGCTGTGAGGAAGTACCCTTCATCCAAGTTAAGGAGCTACGGCTGCGCTTTGCTGAAGCAGCCGTGAAGAGACACCCCACGTCCAAGGTAGTATGGTTTAATCACTTATTACTGGAAATTTTGGTGAAGTGTGAAAGCAACTGAGCCTTAAACATATATTTATAATGCTCCAAAATGATAAATTCTCCTAGGTCTTGAGCAAACACAAATCGGAGGTTGTCTGATATCTGAAGAAAAACTGACTTGAGGGGACTGTTTTCTTCGTTTTCATGTTTGATGTAGTTTAAAGCAGAATGATGGTAGAATTGGTGCTGTTTGTCTTGTTAGAGGAGAAATTGGTGGACTCTTTGAGTGTTTTCATTTATCACACCCAATGGGTATTGATGCAGCAAGACAGCCCCATTCCCCACTTTCTATGGGAACCTTCTGCTCCAGGAAATGCCTAAGTTGTGTGTATGTGGTAGGTGGTGATGGAGTTAATCAGTCACATGCTAGGCAGGGAATACAGGTTCTAAAGAACTTCCTACCTTCTGGGTCCTCCAAATAAACTCTATCTTCAGATGTCCCTGGCTTTCATACAATAAATTCTGTCCCTTCTGGCTCAAAGAAGACAGATATAAATATCTTCCATGATCATTCACTCTGCTTACTGGTTTTAGGTTTTACCTGGCAAAAGGCCCATGGCCCCTGTGTTTTCTAGAGTTCTAAGTTTTAACTCAGAATTGGAAATGACTGAACTATGCACAGTTTGGGGAATTTTCTTCAAAGAAGAATGCATTTGGTTCTTTACAAGGATTATGGCTCTAACATACTTCTGATATTCAGGACCCAAGGAGAATTCCTTTCAATCCAATTCTAAGACCTGAATTTTTCAGACTGAGAATGTCTGGTAGGGCACTGTTTATCCCTCAAAGTCCCAAAAGGTTATCTCTATGAACTGTAAGGAAGAAATACACACTCAGTGGTTCAGCAGTCTTTCTATTTTAATCCTTGCTTTGAAAGTCAGTCACAACAAATGGAATATAAACAGATCAATCAATAAGTAGATAGCACTTCCTTTTGTGTTGACTCAGGCACGCACCAAGCCTTTATTGGCACTTGCTATAATCACAGCACTATTCCTTGTAGTCTCTGAAAGCAGATTGCTAATGCTGCTGCTGCTGCTGCTAAGTCACTTCAGTCGTGTCCGACTCTGTGCGACCCCATAGATGGCAGCCCACCAGGCTCTGCCATCCCTGGGGTTCTCCAGGCAAGAACACTGGAGTGGGTTGCCATTTCCTTCTCCAGTGCATGAAAGTGAAAAGTAAAAGTGAAGTTGCTCAGTCATGTCTGACTTTTCATGACCCCATGGATTGCAGCCTCCCAGGCTCCTCTGTCCATGGGATTTTCCAGGCAAGAGTACTGGAATGGGATGCCATTGCCTTCTCCACAAGTTGCTAATACTTATTATCAAACATCAAGGAACTACAGTCTCATGGAGACACAGAGAGATAGGCAGACAAGTCAATACATAAGACAGAGTGATAGGTTTTATAATTGAGAAAGAAGAAATGGAAACTGTACAGAGAATTAAGTTCAGCTTGGGAAATGAAGGAAAAGATCTGAAAGAGGTCATTGTGAAGTATGCCTCACTCGAGGAGTAATTGGTGGTGAAGAGCTGTGGAGATGTGTAAAGCTGAAAGGAAAAGCTTATGAGCCAAATCATGGAGTTGTATAGTCCTACAGAATAATTAGGATTCAGAAAATGTTCTGCTAACCTGGGAAGAGAAGAAAGTGGAGCAGACATTGATGTTGGAGATGGAACGTGTGTGATGATTTCCACGTGTGGTCACAAGGATTGGGGACTAGTTCCTAGGCCATAAAAAGCTATTGAGATGTTTTAAAGGAAGGAGTGGCTTGTTCTGATTTGCCCAATCATGAAGGTTCTCTTAAATATTAATATATCAAAGTCTGAAAGATTAGCTGTGAGGCTATCACATAGTGTAAACAAAAGGAGCTGGGATTCAAAGGCAACATAAATAAGTCAGCCTCTTTCCCTGAGATGTGAAGAGTTGAGGAGAAGATCAATCTAGATAGGGAAATATAGGGAGAGCACATTAGGTGCCCTCAGCATTTTTAATGAAGAAGCCAACAAGCAAATTGTTTAAGATAGTTCAATTCAGTTCAGTTCATTTCAGTCACTCAGTCATGTCCGACTCTTTGCGACCCCATGAATCACTGCACGCCAGGCCATCCTGCCCATCACCAACTGCCGGAGTTCACTCAGACTCACGTCAGTCGAGTCAGTGATGCCATCCAGACATCTCATCCTCAGTCCTCCCCTTCTCCTCCTGCTCTCAATCCCTCCCAGCCTCAGAGTCTTTTCCAATGAGTCAACTTTTCACATGAGGTGGCCAAAGTACTGGACTTTCAGCTTTAGCATCATTCCTTCCAAAGAAATTCCAGGGTTGATCTCCTTCAGAATGGACTGGTTGGATCTCCTTGCAGTCCAAGGGACGCTCAAGAGTCTTCTCCAACACCACAGTTCAAAAGCATCAATTCTTCAGCGCTCAGCCTTCTTCACAGTCCAACTTTCACATCCATACATGACCACAGGAAAAACCATAGCCTTGACTAGACGGACCTAGTCGGCAAAGTAATGTCTCTGCTTTTGAATATGCTATCTAGGTTGGTCATAACTTTTCTTCCAAGGAGTAAGCGTCTTTTAATTTCATGGCTGCAATCACCATCTGCAGCGATTTTGGAGCCCCCAAAAATACAGTCTGACACTGTTTTCACTGTTTCCTCATCTATTTCCCATGAAGTGATGGGACCAGATGCTATGATCTTCGTTTTCTGAATGTAGAGCTTTAAGCCAACTTTTTCANGTGATTGACAGAGTGACTTTTAATAAATAGTAATTGCCAGGTTACAGTTTATCACGTATACCCCAAAAGAATAAATGGCTTTTCTAAATTTTATAGACTGAATTGTGTCCCCATAAAAATTCATACATTGGAGCCCTATCCCCCAGTGTGCTATAGTTGGAGATAGGATCCTCACGGTGATAATTAAAGTTAAATGAGGTCTTAAGAGTGAGGCTTTAATCCAATACAATTGGTAACCTTAGAGGAAGACGAACAAGCACTAGGAGTGCACGCCCACAGGGGAGAAAAAAAAAAAAAAACCCATGTGAGGTCACATGAATAGAAAGCTGTACACAAGCCAAGAAGAGATGTTTCACCAGAAACCAACTCTTCTAGCACTACAGCTTGGACTTCCAGCTTCCAGAACGATGACAAAACTAATGTCTACCCTTTAAGCTCCCCAGACTGCAGCATTTTATGATGGCAGCCATGGTAAACTAACCCACTGACATAAGAGCAAGATTTTGTTTCTCACAAAAATTTCACCCTCTAGACGCAGGAATTCAGGGACCATGTAGTCTGATTCTTAAAAGAAATCCTCAGTGGATTCCACCACTGTTTGTGTGCACACAAGCATTTCTCCGACTCAGGGCCCAGGAGGAAGCCCCAATATCAAAATCCTTCTGAAGGCTTGATGGGGAGCAGATTCTTTTCATCTGTGAAAGAAATTTCTAAGAACACATGATTACCAGGAGTGAAGCCATTTTTCCACCCCCAAGATGCCCAACTCGGACGTCTACGCCTTTTCTATCAGAACAACAGCACGCAACAGCATCCTCCCAGGTTCCTGAAACTGGCACATAGGAAGCAGCTATGAGGCTTGGTTGAATGCTTGCCTGAAAATTAAACAGTCTGTTAACTTGTCTTATTCATACTAAGTCGTTAAGTCACTCGCTCAGTCGTGTCCGACTCTATGCAACCCGGTGGACTGTAGCCCACCAGACTCCTCCATCCATGGGATTCTCCAGACAAGAATACTGGAGTGGGTTGCTATTTCCTTCTCCAGGGGATCTTCCCGACCCAGGGATCAAACCCAGCATTGCAAGCAGACGCTTTAACCTCTGAGTGACCAGGGAAGCCCTTATTCATACTAGTTGATTATATATATATATAAGTTTCCCAGGTGGCTCTATTGGTAAAGAACCCTCCTAAGAGACGTGGGTTCAATCCCTGGGTTGGGAAGATCCCCAGAGAAGGAAATGGCAACCCACTCCAGTATTCTTGCCTGGGAAATCCCACAGACAGAGGACACTTGCAGGGTATAGTCCATGGGGTCAGAGTCCTGGGCATAACTGAAGTGGATTAGCACACACGCATGCATACACACACACACACACACACACACACACACACACACACACACACACACAAAGAGCTTCCAAGGTGGTGCCATGGTAAAGAATCCGCCTGCCAAGGCAAGAGACGCAAGACACATGAGTTCAGTCCCTGGGTCAGGAAGATCCCCTGGAGGGGGAAATGGCAACCACTCCAGCAATCTGCCTGGAGAATCCCATGGACAGAGAAGCCTGGCAGGCTACAGTCCATGGGGTCACAAAGACTCGGACACAACTGAGTGTACAATGCATACATGTATGTATGTATAAACTTTAGTTTGTGGTACTTGATTTTGGAAAGAAAACTGGAAAAAAAAAATGACTAGAGGATAAATTTGCATAAAGTAGCTGAAAGATCCAATTATCAGGAGCCTGCACCGAGGTGTTTAAGTTCGCTAACGAAATCTTCACTGTTACCTTCCTCATGCTGGATTCAAACACACAGATGTACTTTTTATTTTTATCTCCTTTTTTTAGGAGGATCAGTTTTTATGTTCTCCCTTACACTTAGAAAAAGCATCTGTCTGGGATTTCTCGGGTTCCCAAGGCTATAGCCAGAGCACGGAATTAGCTGATGTTCAGAGGGGGCTGCCATGTGCTTGCACCTCCTGCCCCAAGCTATTCAGGCTGCTGCCGACCGCGCTGACAGTGCAGGTAAAAAGAGCAGGCAGTCTCAGATTCTGCTTCAGTCGAGACACAGAGGGAAAAAGAAAGAAATAGGATCTGACCCACCTGCCCGTTTCCTTCTCTTAAAAACACAGAAAACTCACTTTTTTCCAAAGCTTTGAGTTGGAATACTTGGGGATTCAAGCCATTATCATCTTCAGATTGTTCTAGTACTTTACATTGATTAATTTACATACTTTACATGATTAATAAACTGTTTCCTTTACCTGTTTACATAGCAACTAAATAAACCTGTTTAACATTTCATTCTGCATAGTCACAGATCATGTAAACTTGAGATGGACATTTTTTTTTTTCATTTTCCTAAAAGTTCAGTGGTGAAACAAACAAAAACATCTCTGTGTCAGCCACCCACCACTCTCTAATTTTCATTTCCTGAATATTTGAGGAGAGAGGATGGAGGAGAGAATGATGATGACATCTGATATTACTTCTATAATGGGTTTTACATAGCTTTATTCTGTCCTTTTAAAAAAAAAAGACACCTGTTTTTTCACAATTTCTATTTCAAGTATTTGCTTTCTATAGTTTCTGATAGCTAGTTCCAAACTCAGAATGCTTGCTCTTCTATCCCAGCTCCTCCTAGACACTTTTAAAAAATGAGAATAGAGGTGGTATTTTGGGGGGTGTGTGTGTGTTACTCACTCAGTTGTGCCTGACACTTTGCTATGCCATGGACTGTAGCCTGCCAGGCTCCTGCATTCATGGGGTTCTCCAGGCAAGAATACTGGAGTGGGTAGTCATTCCCTCATCCAGGGGATCTTTCCGACCCAGGGATCAAACCCAGCCTCCTGCACTGTGGGCAGAGTCTTCACCGACTGAGCCAGTTTGGGATACTGTACAATAATTTAATTCTTTTGAATGTATCACCAAGTTAGTAAATTTTGAGGTTCTAGAAATTTTGAAGTTCAAGGTTTCAGACTTGTCTATTGAAGGAAAATGTTCTAAATACTGCAAATAGAATTATATATCTGCTTAAAAGTTTGATAAAGAATATTTTTCAAAGATTAAAGTTAAATCCTAAGACTTAACTAGGAGAGAGGGGAGGAACAATAAACACTTTTCAAGGTAATTACAACGAAATACCAAAATAAAATATTGAAACTAAAACCATTTTTGGCAAGCCACAATGTTGTAATATGAAAAAAAATGTGCTTCAAGAGACTCAAATGAGAAAAGCAGAATTTGAAACTAAAAGTTAATACCTGGAAAAGAGTCATGATTACCTACATATCACATTGGCAGATATTTGCACATGAAAAAGTTAGAAGAATAAAATGATGTTGAGAAGCTAATGCATAACATTAGAAGTGATCTAATTTTTCATTCTCAGTCTTCATACTAAGAAATAATGACCAGCTGGATATTACAAAGTGAATAGTAAGTAGTTAGCTAACTCAGGGCTTCCCTGGTGGCTCAGACAGTAAAAAATGCGGAAGACCAACAATGCGGAAGACCTGGGTTCAGTCCCTGGGTTGGGAAGGTCCCCTGGAGGAGGACATGGCAATCCACTCCAGTGTTCTGTCTGGAGAATCCCCATGGACAGAGGAGCCTGGAGGACTACAGTCCATGGGCTCACAAAGAGCCGGACACAACTGAAGCCCCTAAGCAGCAGCAGCAGCAAGCTAACTCAAATTAGCCAGCAATTTTCTCTCTGGAAAGCAAGTGTGTGCTGGAAAGTAGAACGTGCTTCAGTCAGAGCACGTGTAAGAAACAGAGAAGCAAGATATGTAAATGTCAGAGATACAGGGCTTGTATCCAAATTTTCTTTTCGCATTCTTTCCTTTCACATTTTGATTCAGAAACCAAATATTCTCAATCTAAATACACAAGGATGAAGTGACTGCTGTAAGGTGAATTGACACATGTTTGGGTAGGTTGGTTACGTATTAGGGAACTGAGAATGAGGATGGCCATATCTAAAAAGGTAAGAGAAAGATACAAACGAGAACAGATTCATGTAACTATGGTGACTGTCTCCCTCTCTTCTCCCTACACAGTATCTTCAAGCAGATAAACATTTCTTGCTTTTGTTTTTTTTAAATAAAGAGTATGTCATAAATTATTAGAACTATTGAATGAGTTCAGTGAGGTTGCAGGATACAAGATCAATATTAAAAAAATCAATTGTGTTACTATGCTCTTACAGTGAACAATCTAAAAATGAAATTAAGAGAGCAATTTCAGTTACAGTAACATCAAAAGGAATAAAATAGTAATAAATTTAACAAAAGAAGTACCAAACATACTCTAAAAACTACAAAATATTATTGAAATTAAATAAGATGGAAAATACAAACACTCCCCAAAATGATCTATGTAATCCTTATTAGAATCTCAGCTTTTCTCTAGAAATTGGCAAACTGAGTCTATACACCTGTGGAATTACAAGAGACACAGATTGCCAAAACAAACACACTTTCCAATTGCAAAACTTACAAAACAACAGTAATCAAGATATGCGGACCAATTAAATACACTTGAATGTCCAGAAATAAAGTCATCAGTCTATGGTCAACTGATTTTCATCAAGAGTGCTCAGACTATTTAATGAGAAAAGAATAGTCTTCTCAACAAAGGATGCTGGGTAATTGCATGCAAAAAAATAAAGAGAGAGAAAAAGAAAGTAATTTAATTCTTATCCCACACAATATACAAAATATTAATTCAGGATATATCAAAGACTTAAATGTAAATACTCAAACTATAAAACTATAAGACCACACAGGGGTAAATCTTCATGACCTCAAATTTGGCAAAGGAATTTTAAATATGACACCACAAAATGAGCAACACTACGTAAAAATAGATAATTGGAAAGTCTTCAAAACTGAAGACTTTTGTGTTTCAGAGGATACCATGAAAAAAAGTAATATTACACAGTGGGAGAAAAAAACTGTGTTGTAAGGTAATCATATCCATAATATGTAAAGACCTTACAGCTCAAGAACAAAAAGACAAGCAAGCCAATTTTTAAAACCGGAAAAGATGTTGAATAGGCATCTCTTCAAGAAAAACATACAAATGGCAAACAAGCGCATAAAAAGGTGCTGAAAACCTTTAGGCATCAAGGAACTGCAAATCAAAACCACAATGAGATACCAATCCATACCCACAAGCATAGTTAGAATCAAACAGACAGACAATAACAAGTGATGGTGAGGATGTGAAGCCATCAGAAAGTTCATACACTGCCGGTGGAATGTAAATAGTGTAGCTGCTTTGGAAAGTAGTTTGACAGTTCCTCAAACAATCAAACATAGACTTGCCATATGAAGCAGCATTTCCACTCCTAGGTATATAGCCAACAGATATGAAAACTTAGGTCCATAAAAACCTGTACATGAATTTTTATGGCAGCATTATTCATAATAGCCAAAAAGTGGGAGCAACACAAACATTCATCAACTGACAAATGGATAAACAAAATGTGGTATATCCATTTAACAGAACACTGTTTGCCCAGAAAAAGGAAAGGTGGAATCTTACATGCTACAGCACCATGAGCTTTGAGATACTATGGTGAGTGAAATAAGCCAGTCACAAAAGTTCACATGCTACACGATTCCATTCATACACAACTCCAGAACAGGCAAATCTATAGAGACAAAAAGTACCGTTTCTTAGGGCTCAATGATTGCTGAGAGTTGAGGGTTATGTGTGAAAGAGAGGTGAGAGGTAAAGGGCATAGGGCTTCTTTTTGAGGTGATGCAATGTGGAAAATTGACTGTCGCATACACCTCTGACTATATGAAAACTACTTGAAATCATATACTGTTCATGGGTGGATTATATCCCAATAATGCTGCTTTATAAAAAAATGTTAATGCATCATATCAATAATCTGAAAGTAAAGTATACTATAAACTGTCTGATGTGTTATGCATTTTCCTCTCATCCTTCTTTGCTCCAGTCTTTCCAAAATTGTAGCACAATGATTTTTTATAATATTAACAAATTTAAAATTGTCTTTGTGTTCCCAGAGCTTACAGAGAAAAATTAAACCTCCTTAGTTTGGAATTCAAGTTCCCTCACAATCTAGCTTTATACTATCTTCAGAAAACATAGTTAGGGACTTCCCCGGCAGTCCAGTGGTTAAGACACAGCACTTCCACTGCAGGGAGCGTGGGTTCAATCCCTGGTTGGGGAACTAAGATCCTTGCATGCTGTATGCGACTAACAAATAGAGGGGGGAAACATATTTAATTTAAAAGTTATATGGACACAAGTAAATAATTATAGCCACATAAAAGGGTATAGAGGGAAAAGCAGAAATAGCCTTCTACTTCAAATTCCCAGTGTCCTTTCCTAGAGGCAACCAGCTGCTCATTTCTTGTGTATCTTCTGTAGACGTTTACCTTGACTCTGCTCTGCACCAGCCTAATCTGATCTCTCCATGAATACTCATACTATTAATATTGTTGTTCACATACATGGGTTTCCCTGGTAGCTCAGACGGTAAAGCATCTGCTTCCAATGTGGGAGACCTGGGTTCGATCCCTGGGTAGGGAAGATCCCCGGGAGAAGGAAATGGCAACCACTCCAGTATTCTTGCCTGCAAAGAGTCGGACATGACTGAGAGACTTCACTTCACTTCACATACATAAAAGTTCTGATTTCAATGAAAGAAAACTATATGCTATGCTTTAAAATTTTTCACCTATAGCACCAAAAAACCAGGACTTTCCACATTGTAGATATCCCAGTAAATATCTGTTGATCAGCAAGATTAGACAAAATTGCTCAAAACAATCTTGGCTCACAGCTGATAGCAGAGACTAATACCGCAACAAGAGAAAATGTGTAGACAGGGATAGAAATATATGGAAGAAACATTTTCTTGAACGTTTTCACAAGTGCATAGGGATAAAAATGATACATTAACTTCCACTGAGAATAACCAAATTTTATATTGTTCTTCTTATAATTTTGTAGAATACCTGAGTAAACCATACTCATTTCATGGAAATTCAGGGCCAAATGTGCTCATGAAATGTTACAATTACATCCTCTAAAGCAATATTTTTCTTTTACCTTTTTTTGACTTTATTATTTTTTTTTTTACTTTACAATATTGTATTGGTTTTGCCATACTTCAACATGAAACCACCACAGGTGTACACGTGTTCCCAATCCTGAATCCCCCTCCCACCTCCCTCCCCATACCATCCCTCTGGGTCATCTCAGTGCACCATTCCCAAGCATCCCGTATCCTGCATAGAACTTAGACTGGCGACTCGTTTCTTATATGATATTATACATGTTTCAATGCCATTCTCCCAAATTGTCCCACCCTCTCCCTCTCCCACAGAGTCCAAAAGACTGTTCTATACATCTGTGTCTCTTTTGCTGTCTTGCATACAGGGTCATCGTTACCATCTTTCTAAATTCCATATATATGTGTTAGTATACTGTATTGGTGTTTTTCTTTCTGGCTTACTTCACTCTGTATAATTGGCTCCAGTTTCATCCACCTCATTAGAACTGATTCAAATGTATTCTTTTTAATGGCTGAGTAATACTCCATTGTGTATATGTACCACAGCTTTATTATCCATTCATCTGCTGATGGACATCTAGGTTGCTTCCATGTCCTGGCTATTATAAACAGTGCTGCAATGAACACTGGGGTACACGTGTCTCTTTCTATTCTGGTTTCCTCGGTGTGTATGCCCAGCAGTGGGATTGTTGGGTCATAAGGCAGTTCTATTTCCAGTTTTTTAAGGAATCTCCACACTGTTCTCCATAGTGGCTGTACTAGCTTGCATTCCCACCAACAGTAAAAGGGTTCCCTTTTCTCCACACCGTCTCCAGCATTTATTGCTTGTAGACTTTTGGATCGCAGCCATTCTGACTGATGTCAATGGTATATTCTACTAGATTATATTATTTATTTCTAGTAACATGAAAGATTTTCTGCCTGTAGCTCAAAGCCTAATGATGGAGATAACAATAAAACAATTACTCTATTTACCCATCTATAAGTATTTGATTGTTGGTATTAAAAAAAAATAATGTTTCTCTTCAACTAACCGTTGTGACATTTTCTCCTCCTCTCACACTTTTTCCTAGATAGCATCTTTGACTTTTCTCAGTTAGTCCCCATTGCATTCACTTCCTTTCTTCTTTCTACATGCTTCATAACATTTAGTGACAATTTTAGTTTTTGTACTGTCCTATTTTCTCTTTGCTTCACTAATTAGGAACACAGCAAATATTCCCCTGTAGGTCACAAGCACAGAAGTGTGGGTTCATATTGCATTGCTAAGTATAATAACGTTTTGAGATTGAACCTGGTTCTCCAGGATCCACCAGTCATCACCTTCCAGGGGTATTATTAATGGCAGCACAGTGCTAACTTCTCTGGGAAAAATGCTTGCAGTAAAACTAATAAACATCATTAGTTAGTGAGCTGGGTGAATGAGCAGTCTGACTATATTAAGGTTTGAAATGTACAACGTTAGAAGCAACCAGCCACTTTGCAATAAAGAAAGTAACAACAGAAATACCCAAGTGATTTATTTAAATTTTTCTGTGTGTAGACCTTCAACTTGGTCCTGAATCTCTTTATTTTCTTATACTGTGGTTACAGTAATGATGTGATTAAATATGCCAGTTCTTGTTTCTGAAGGATAGTGATTAAGTCTACATTTTATGCCAAGATTTCTATTCAGCCATGTACCTAAACTGGACTCAAACTAATATGGTACATAAACCATATTAAAATTTGTGAATCTACTTGTAAATGAAAAGAGAGGGAACATGCCAAATTGATTCCTAATGTTTCTGTAGCTTTTAGGTAAGTTTGGTGATTCATTACTGAGCTCATAACCTCATCCATCTATGTAATATGTCTAATAAAACATGTTTAATAGTATATTTACTTAAGAGGCCTTCAAACTGCTACTTACGAAGTGATAGAATGATATCTTATATTTGAGTACCTTAAAATTTGAGAATCATGCTCATTACCTGCAATGGAATGGTCCATTGGTAGAGCTCCAACAGCCGACACAGAGATGACAAACTATTTAGTGAGCAATTGACTGGGTATCTCATTATCTTTACTCCAAACACAGACATTGTAAGTTCATTCTTTTAACCTTAATAAGGTTGCTTTTGAAGCTCTTTATTTCTAAGATTTAAATGGGAACTCTGTCATGTGTCAGCCTACAATGAAACCTTAAATGGTCAGACCAATAAAGTACATGCAATGTGCTAAAGTCTTCATCTGCTACAGAGGATGACTTAGACTGCACCCTTTCACTTAAGTGAGGCTATTTATAGCTGGAGTGAAAATGAAAACTTAAGCAAGAATAGGTTTTTATATCCTCTGAGCACTGATGTTCCTCATCCTTTTAGGTTAGCGAATCACATCTCCCTCTAAGGCTGACCTATATAATCCTCAGCCCAGAAAGTTATTCTAAACAGAATAATTTAAAAATCCATGAAGTGTATACATTAAAATTTTAGTTACAAAGAACTCTGATGTTCCTAACTGAGCCAAGACAATATTAGACAAAGAATTCCGTATGGCCAAAAAAGACAAGAATTTGATTCCTTATGCAGAAAGAACGGGGAAGGCAATGGCACCCTACCCCAGTACTCTTGCCGGGAAAATCCCATGGACGAAGGAGTCTGGTGGGCTGCAGTCCATGGGGTCGCTAACAGTCGGACAGACTGAGCGGCTTCACTTTCACTTTTCCCTTTCATGCATTGGAGAAGGAAATGGCAACCCACTCCAATATTCTTGCCTGGAGAATCCCAGGGACGGGGGAGCCTGGTGGGCTGCCCTCTGTGGGGTCACACAGAGTCGGACACGACTGAAGTGACTTAGCAGCAGCAGCAGCAGCAGCATGCAGAAAGAAAAACTCAATATAAATAATACTGTAAATGACAAGAAATGCATTTAAACTTGGTTTACTTGAATTCTTGATTAAATGGCCTAATTTATGCACATGAAATGTCCAAGGGATTTTACTAGAATTTCAATGAGCATAAGAAAACCTAATATGAAGAAAGCTATATTGTTGGCATCCAACAGATCAAGAGATATTTGCAAGTACTTTTCCTTCCACTTCTGTGGCCTTCCCTCTGTTTTATTCATTCTTCCTTTATTTTTGAAATATTTTTATTGGAGTATCAGTTAGGTTCAGCCTCTCAGTCATGTCCAACTCTTTGCCATCCCATGGACTGCAGAACACAAGGCTTCCCTATCCATCACCAACTCCTGGAGCTTGCTCAAACTCATGTCAAACGAGTATGTGATGCCATCCAACCAACTCATCCTCTGTCATCCCCTTTTCCTGCCTTCATCTTGCCCAGTATCAGGGTCCTTTCCAATTAGTCAGTTCTTTGCATCATGTGGTTCAAGTTATTGGCGTTTCAGCTCCAGCACCAGGCCTTCCAATGAATACTAAGGATTGATTTCCTTTAGGATGGACTAGTTGGATCTCCTTGTAGTCCAAGGGATTCTCAAGAGTCTTCTCCTATACCACAGTTCAAAATCATCAATTCTTCGGTGCTCAGCTTTCTTTACAGTCCAGCTCTCACATCCATACATGACTACTAGAAAACCATAGCTTTGACTAGACTGACCTCTGTTGGCAAAGCAATGTCTCTGCTTTTTAATATGCTGTCTAGGTTTGTCATAGTTTTCTTCCAAGGAGCAAGCATCTTTTAAATTTATGGCTGCAGTCTCCACCTGCAGTGATTTTTGAGCCCCCCAAAATAAAGTCTCTCACTGTTTCCACAGTTTCCCCATCTATTTNCCCAAAAATAAAGTCTGACACTGTTTCCACTGTTTCCCCATCTATTTCCCATGAAGTGATGGGACCGGATGCCATGATTTTTGTTTTCTGAATGTTGAGATTTAAGCCAACTTTTTCACTCTCCTCTTTCACTTTAATCAAGAGGCTCTTTAGTTCCTCTTCACTTTCTGCCATAAGGGTGGTATCATCTGAATATCTGAGGTTATTGATATTTCTCCCAGCAATCTTGATTCCAGCTTGTGCTTCATCCAGCCCAGTGTTTCTCATGATGTACTCTGCATATAAGTTAAATAAGCAGGGTGACAATATACTGCCTTGACGTACTCCTTTTTCTATTTGGAACCAGTCTGTTGTTCCATGTCCAGTTCTAACTGTTGCTTCCTGACCTGCATAGAGATTTCTCAAGAGGCAAGTCAGGTGGTCTGGTATTCTCATCTCTTTTAGAATTTTCCAGTTTATTGTGATCCACATAGTCAAAGGCTTTGGCATAGTCAATAAAGCAGAAATAGATATTTTTCTGGAACTCTCTTGCTTTTTCCATGATCCAGCAGATGTTGACAATTTGATCTCTGGTTCCTCTGACTTTTCTAAAACCAGCTTGAATATCTGGAAGTTCACGGTTCACATATTGCTGAAGCCTGGCTAGGCTAATTTTGAGCATTACTTTACTAGTGTGTGAGGTGAGTGCAACTGTGCGGTAGTTTGAGCATTCTTGGGCATTGCCTTTCTTTGAGACTGGAATGAAAACGTACCCTTTCCAGTCCTGTGGCCACTGCTGAGTTTTCCAAATTTGCTGGCATATTGAGTACAGCACTTTCGCAGCATCTTTCAGGATTTACCATTAGCAAATATTTTCTCCCATTCAGTAGGCTGTCTTTTTGTTTTGTTGATTTTGTTTTGAATTATTTCCTTTCCTGTGCAATAGCTTTTAAGTTTAATTAGGTCCTCTTTATTTATTTTGGCTTGTGTTTCCTTTTCCTTCGGACAGGCTCCTATTTTTTTAAGGGGAAGGATAAAGTTTGTCATTTTATGATGAACAGTCCTTCAATATTAAGGTAAACATGACCTGGGGGAAAAAATTGCTAGGGATTCCTAACCTGCTACTTGCTACCTGCCACCTGCCCCTTGATTAGGCACTTGTCCAGTGGTCTACTTGAGTATTTCACTCAAAGAAGTGAACCGTCCACTAGCACTATGTCTGATGGTATGGGCCAGGACTGCTGAACAGAGAAGGAAGACTTCTTCAGCAATTCTTATCTTAGGTCAGTTTGTCCTCACAGGCATCAAAGAAGGACTACTCTTTTGGCAGAAAGTTCCTAATAGTTACAGATATTATATTGCATATTAATAAGCAGAGACATTACTTTGTCAACAAAGGTCTGTCTTGTTCAAGCTATAGTTTTTCCAGTAGTCATGTGTGGATGTGAGAGTAAGACTATAAAGAAAGCTGAGTGCCAAAGAATTGATGCTTTTGATCTCTGCTGTTGGAGAAGACTCTTGAGAGTCCCTTGGACAGCAAGGAGATCAGTATCTTTGTCAACAAAGGTCTGTCTTGTTCAAGCTATAGTTTTTCCAGTAGTCATGTGTGGATGTGAGAGTAAGACTATAAAGAAAGCTGAGTGCCAAAGAATTGATGCTTTTGATCTCTGCTGTTGGAGAAGACTCTTGAGAGTCCCTTGGACAGCAAGGAGATCAGTACTGAATATTCATTGGAAGGACTAATGCTGAAGCTGAAACTCCAATACTTTGGCCACCTGATGCAAAGAAATGACTCACTGGAAAAGCCCCTGATGCTGGGAAAGATCGAAGGCAGAAAGAGAAGGGGATGACAGAGGATGAGATGGTTGGATGGCATCACCGACTTGTGGACATGAATTTGAGCAAGCTCTGGGAGTTGGTGATAGTCCATGGGGTCCACAGGTTCACGAAGAGTTAGACACGACTGAGCGATTGAAATGAACTGACTATATTGCAAGGAGCTCATAAAGGCATAGCTCTCTTGCAGGCTGTTTGGATGATTCAAAATGGAAGGGGTACTATGGTGAAATCAATTTACAGGCACAGAAACCTGAGGTGCCATCCTGGTCCCAAGAAGAGGGCTCTATCTCACAGAAACAGACTCACAAGATTAAGCAAACACACAGATACTTGAACATATACACACACAGCACAAAGTCCATTTACTAACCCACAATAAAAAATTCTGCTCTCAAGCAGACTGAATCGTTCACATCTACAAAGTATTGCTTTCCTTCCCAATAAGCAAGATTTGCATATAGCAGGTGATCAATATATGTATCTACTTAATTAATAGAAAAATCAAATTATAAATAGAATAATATCAAGTCATCAGCTTACAATGAGGGACACAACTCTCAAGGAAACTGAACAGTCATACAGTCACCACATTCATTCCCTGTAAATGAATGACTCTTGAGGGACAAGGTATCTTAAGAAACAGCTCTCAAGAAAAGAAGATTAAGGCCTCCATCTATTACTGGGTGAGTCCTCTCAAGGGAAACACAGTGCTTGAGTGCACTAGAGATTCCCCTTCCCCTTGATGAGGTTGGACGGGTCTCACCCACACAGCCCCAGTTCTGTGTCTGTAATTCCACTGTTGGCTAGAACCATTCTGATGTACTCAGCCTTTCCCCGTAGGACCACAGCTGTCTCAGCAGCCTGAAGGTGGTTCTCTTTGTTCACATTGCCCAAGTCTGCTCAGATCCACAAGATGTTAAACTTCAATGTGAAGTTTTCAAAAGCAGTCTCATTTTCCTTTTATTTTTTACAATTACTTATTTATTTGGCTGCACTGAATTTTACTTGTGGCACACAGTTATCTTCTGTCTTCATTGCAACATTCGGGATTTTCGGTTGTGGCATTCAGACATTTAGCGGAGGCCTGTGGAATCTAGTTTCCTAACCAGGGATTGAACCTGGGCCTCCTGCATTGGGAATGAGGAGTCTTAGCCAATGGACCACCAAAAACATTCCTTTATTTATTGATAGAGAAAGGAAAGAGGAGGAGATGAACCATATTGTAGCCTCTGAGTAGCCACAATCAAGATTATATGAAATGGATTCTGTAAGTTTAGAATTCCATATAGAGAGAATTTTTATGCTTGCCAAAGTAACATGAAGTGCATTTTATGAGATAATCATTAATAGCAGTCACATATTTTGTTGTTGTTTTAATTGCTACTTAATTATAAATCAATTACATTTTTAAGCTCTTTGTACTATTTTGAAAATATGCTTTTAGAACCTTAGCAAGTTACTGAGATTTAAAGTGTCTATTTTATTGATATCTTAAACACGTTATAAATGTTGTGACAATGAATGTAAGGACAGGCTCTTCAGTATTCTATGAATTAACAAAACTGATCATGTTCTCATAATTTCTTGTTTCTTGCCAAAGTAACATGAAGTGCATTTTATGAGATAATCATTAATAGCAGTCACATATTTTGTTGTTGTTTTAATTGTTACTTAATTATAAATCAATTACATTTTTAAGCTCTTTGTACTATTTTGAAAATATGCTTTTAGAACTTTAGCAAGTTACTGAGATTTAAAGTGTCTATTTTATTGATATCTTAAACACATTATAAATGTTGTGACAATGAATGTAAGGACAGGCTCTTCATTATTCTATGAATTAACAAAACTGATCATGTTCTCATAATTTCTTGTTGCATGCTCGTTCCACTAAAACTCAATCATCCATCCCTGTGTTTCAAACCTACTGTTCATTCTTAGTGCAGCATGTATCCAAATAGATGTCTCTTCCATCACATTTTCTACTTTAGCAAACTTTTACTAGCATGTGTGAAGTGCATTCACTCAGAATTTAAAACCTTTCCACCAAGAATATGTACCTTTCTCTTGTTCTACACTAGGCAGAAATATAACCAAAATGTCACAGAAGCAAGAGACAGTCCAGTAGACAAAGAAACAAATAATTTCTTGTAGCATGCTCGTTCCACTAAAACTCAATCATCCATCCCTGTGTTTCAAACCTACTGTTCATCCTAAGTGCAGCATGTATCCAAATAGATGTCTCTTCCATCACGTTTTCTACTTTAGCAAACTTTTACTAGCATGTGTGAAGTGTATTCACTCAGAATTTAAAACCTTTCCACCAAGAATATGTACCTTTCTCTTGTTCTACACTAGGAAGAAATATAACCAAAATGTCACAGAAGCAAGAGACAGTTCAGTAGACAAAGAAACAAAATTCCCCTACTGGAGGCACCCAGGGTTGAGGCCAGTGAAACTCTATCTGAAACTGCCAGCTCCGGGATTTCTCCAAAAACAAATGAAAAGCCTACATAAAGCATGCATCCCAGGGATTACGAACTCATTTGGGCTTATGCTCTTTAAAAAGGTCTACAGCTGCATTCAAAATACATCCAGCTCATCTCTAGGCCTGCAGACTGACAAGAAGCCAGGAGGCCCAGCTGGGACATACAGGCAGGAATCAATTTAAGCCCTTCTGGCAGGACATGGGGTGGTTTGCTATAATGAATGTTAAGGAGGGATACCAGACCATGGATAATTGGATGTTTATCTTTCTTGAGTATTAAAGAGAAGATAAATTGACGGATAAAAGTATGCAGGAGACGCTTAGGAAAGCTATTGTTCAAGCTGCGTAGATGCTATGTCAGTGTGACAATGAAGACTTAATAAAAATAAATCAGGGTTTGAGGGCTGGGAGAAGTCCTGCCTGTGCTATTGAGAGGAGAAAGATCACCTAGGGCTTCTAGCTGGGACTTGACAACAGAAAAGAGAGGGCATTCATTTGTAGACACTTCAACATCAGTGAAGCAACAAAGTTCCTAGAATTCTACATGTTTCTTAGTAAGTACTGCCAAGGGAGCTAATAACTATATTGGAGAACCATAATTCAAAGGTAACAATGATAGAAGAGGGGACATTTAAAGCCTGAAATCTGTTTTATAAGTACCAAGTGAAGTGACCCTATAAATATAGTTATAATCCGAGATGTGTCTGTTCAGGTTATGAGAATTCCATTTATGACCCCTTTCATATAATATTTCTTTCTTTGACTTATGAGGCATTTCTTCCCATTAACAGGACCATTCTGGATTTACATCACCTCCTGAGCCACATGTTGTCATCTTTGCACACGTAGTTAGTTTGTACTACATTCAACTCTCCTCACGGGAAACTTTGGCTTTGCTCATTTATAGCAGCAGAGATAATCTCAGGCTATTTAGGATGTCATCTTGTTTAGTGAATGTGACATCATCTTCATTTGTTTTCACTACTTCCCTTTGTCTCTGAATTGTGATTATTATTATATGTTTGCTTGTTTTGCAGAAAAGTTTGAGTGATACTATTATCTTGAAACAGTAATGCTAGCAATAATATGTAACTTTCTAAGCACTGACAATGTGTGAGGGACTTATGCCAAGCACTTTCCAAGTATTAACTTGCTAATCCTGGCATATTCTAAGAGGTATCATTATTATTATTCCCATTTATCTGATGAGGAATCTGAAACACAAATTAATTAACTTATTCAAGATTATACAGTTAGTAAGTAGAAGAACTGGAATGTTTTGCTTTTGAATGTAGTCCCAAGTATACTATAAAGGGTAAAAATTGCTTAGCAAGAGCAAGTAAACAGCTTTTCTTCTCATTAATGAAGAGAAACACCTTTTCAGGTCCATTATAAAAACTTATTTTAAGAACAATTAAAATAATTGTGTGTAATTTAATAGAATATTGTGTTGTTTTTAGTCTAAGTAAATGCTGATGTGAGGGCTCAAAAACACATGACCTAACAAAACACATACAAGGATCTGAATGATGAAAATTATTAAATGCTGATTTTTAAAAATCAAAGAAAATCTTTTAAAAATGTGCCATACATCAGAAAAATCAACATAGTAAAGATAGCAGCTCTCCCCAAATTGATCCAGATAGATTTAGGAGAATTTCTATCAAAATCCCAGCAAGGTTTTTTATAGACATAAACATCTTATTCTACAATTTTTATGGAAAGATCAAAAATATAAAATAAATAAAACAATATTGAAAAAGTTTAACAAAATGGGTAGAGTCACTCTACTGAATACTAAGCCTCATTACCAGCTACAGTAATCCAGACAGCTGGTACCAGTGGAAGGAAAGGCACATGGATCAACAGAATAGAGAAGCAGAATGACCCATATAAATATGCCCAACTGATTTTTGACAAAGGTGCAAAAGCAATTCAATGAAGAAAAGATTGCCATTTTAAACAAATGGTACTGGAGCAACTGGACATCCTGGAAGAGAGATGGGAGGAAGGAAGAAGATGGAAGGAAGAAAGAAGGAGGAGAAATTACACCTAAACTTCATAACATATGAAAATTAACACAAAATGGACCATGAACTTAAACATAAAATGTAAAGCTATAAAACTTTAAAGGAAAAACACAGTAGAAAATCTTCAGGACCTACTTCTAGGCAAAAAGTTCTCAGACTTGACATTAAAAAAATGCAATTCATAAAAGTAAAAATTGATAAAGTAGACTTCAAAATTAAAAATGTTTCCTCTGCAAAAGACCCAGTGAAGAGGATAAGAATACAAGCTACAGACCAAGAGAAAATGTTTGTAAAATACATATGGCTATCAGACAAAGGGCTAGTATCTAAAATAGAGAAATAACTATGAAAACTCAATACTTTTTTTAAAAAATCCAATTAGAAAATAAGCAAAAGATACCACTGAAGATATACACAAAAAAATACAAATGGTAAATACATTAGCATCATAAACAAGCAGTAAAATGCAAATTAAAACCCAAGTGTGATATTAGTATACACCTATCAGAACCTATTAGTAACATCTATTAGTAATACCTAAGAGAAGTTAAAATAAAAACTAATGATAACATCAAATGTTAGCAAAGGTGCAGAGAAACTGGCAATGCCAAAGAATGCTCAAACTACTGCACAATTGCACTCATCTCACACGCTAGTCAAGTATTGCTCAAAATTCTCCAAGCCAGGCTTCGACAATACATGAACCATGAACTTTCAGATGTTCAAGCGGTTTTAGAAAAGGCAGAGGAACCAGAGATCAAATTGCCAACATCCTCTGGATCATCGAAAAAGCAAGAGAGTTCCAGAAAAACATCTATTTCTGCTTTATTGACTATGCCAAAGCCTTTGACTGTGTGGATCACAATAAACTGTGGAAAATTCTGAAAGAGATGGAAATACCAGACCACCTGACCTGCATTTTGACAAACCTGTGTGCAGGTCAGGAAGCAACAGTTAGAACTGGACGTGGAACAACAGACTGGTTCCAAATAGAAAAAGGAGTACGTCAAGGCAGTATATTGTCATCCTGCTTATTTAACTTATATGCAGAGTACATCATGAGAAACACTGGGCTGGATGAAGCACAAGCTGGAATCAAGATTGCAGGGAGAAACATCAATAACCTCAGATATGCAGATGACACCACCCTTATGGCAGAAAGTGAAGAGGAACTAAAGAGCCTCTTGATTAAAGTGAAAGAGGAGAGTGAAAAGTTGACTTAAAGCTCAACATTCAAAAAATGAAGATCGTGGGATCCAGTCCCATCACTTCATGGCAAATAGATGGGGAAACAGTGGAAACAGTGGCAGACTTTACTTTTGGGGGCTCCAAAATCACTGCAGATGGTGATTGCAGCCATGAAATTAAAAGATGCTTTCTCCTTAAAAGGAAAGTTATGACCAGCCTAGATAGCATATTAAAAAGCAGAGACATTACTTTGCCAACAAAGCTCCGTTTCGTCAAGGCTATGATTTTTTCCAGTGGTCATGTATGGATGTGAGAGTTGGACTATAAAGAAAGCTGAGCACGGAAGAATTCATAGTTTTGAACTGTGATGTTGGAGAAAACTCTTGAGAGTCCCTTGGACTGCAAGGAGATCCAACCAGTCCATTCTAAAGGAGATAAGTCCTGAGTGTTCATTGGAAGGACTGATGTTGAAGCTGAAACTCCCAATACTTTGGCCACCTGATGCGAAGAGCTGACTCATCTGAAAAGACCCCGATGCTGGGAAAGATTGAAGGCAGGAGGAAAAGGGGATGACAGAAGATGAGATGGTTGGATGCCATCACCAACTTAATGGACATGAGTTTGGGCAAACCCCGGGAGTTGGTGATGGGCAGGGAGGCCCGGCGTGCTGCAGTCCATGGGGTCACAAAGAGTTGGACATAACTGGGTGACTGAACTGAACTGAGAGAAACTGGATCACTCTTGCATTGTTGGCAGAAATGTAAAATGACACAGCCACTCTGAAAAAATATCTGGCACTTTTGTACAAAATTGAAAACTACACATGGACTTACCATACAACCCAGCAAATGCACTCTTGGGCATTTATTCCATAGAAACAAACATTTGTGTCACACAACAACCTATACATAAATGCTCATAACAGCTTTATAGATTAAAAAAGGAAGTAATTAAACGTCCTTCAGTGAGTAAATGGTTAAACCAACTGTGACACATGCTACCATAGAATAGTACCTAGCAGTAAAAAGTAAGAAAAAAGTGATGCATGGGACAGTTTGGAATGGTTCTCAGGGGACTGAGGCTAAGTCAGGGTGGGGGGACACCAATTCTGAAATATCACATACTGTGTTATTCCAATTATTCAACATTTTTGAAATAAGAAAATTCTAGAAGTGGAAAAGGATTCATGGCTGCCAGGGATCAGGGATGGTAGAGATAGGAGTGATACATGGCAAGTATGGGATAATATGAAGGAGCCTCATGGTGATGGCACAGCCTTGAATCTGGATTGCGGTGGTTGTTAACCAAGTAAACATGTGACAAAACTGAGTACAACTATACAAGCACACACACACACACACACATAAGCACATATGTCTGGATTGTACCAGTGTCAAAATTTTGGTTTGGGTATTGTATTTTAGCTGTGCAAAAGGTTACCATTAGGGAAAACTGTGTGAAGGGCACACAGGAACTCCCTGTACATTTTGAGGTGACTTCCTGTCAATCTATAATTATTTCAAAACAAAAGTTTAAAACAAAGCATTAAATTTTTCCCATTTAAATTATTGGCAATTACATTTTTGTATTACAATGATTTATTCCTTTAAGGTTTTTTTTCCAGGAATAAATGATACTTGCAGAAAATTTATCTTGCAAAAAGATAAAAAGCTGTCCTTTTCCTATGCACACAATGTTCCCTAGAGGGATGTGGGATAAGATGTAAAGTACATCATGTGCTGGGTTCCCCTCCCTGAAGCACCCATACCAACTCCCAATATTTTGATACCAAGGAAACCAAGTTCTAATAACATCAAGGATAACTTGGAGGAGAAAACAAGTCACTGAGAAAGAGCACTAAGAGGTCTGTTTCGCCGCACCGGAGACCTTCGCCTCGCCCTGCCGGCTCCTCACCCTCTGGGAGGAACATGGGGCCCTGCTCACCACGACTAGAGAAAAGCCTGCACAGCAACGAAAATCCAGCACAGCCAAATAAGCCGAGGAGCCCGCGCGGGGAGCCGCAGACACGGCCAGAAAAGAAGGCCCCTGTGACTCCAGCCTCCAGAAACCCACCTGAGAGGGTGGCTCCTGGGAGAGAGAAGGGCCAGAGTGTCCCTCCTGAGACAGGGGACAGTCTGCCTGGAAACACGTCTCTTCTCTGCCCTCGATCCCGGCGGGAGCGNATGCAAGGATTCTTCAATATTCGCAAATCAATCAATGTAATTCACCACATTAACAAATTGAAAAATAAATGCCATATGATTATCTCAATAGATGCAGAGAAGGCCTTTGATAAAATTCAACATCCATTTATGATAAAAACTCTCCAGAAAGCAGGAATAGAAGGAACATACCTCAACATAATAAAAGCTATATATGACAAACCCACAGCAAACATTATCCTCAATGGTGAAAAATTGAAAGCATTTCCCCTAAAATCAGGAACAAGACAAGGATGTCCACTTTCACCGCTACTATTCAACATAGTTCTGGAAGTTTTGGCCACAGCAATCAGAGCAGAAAAAGAAATAAAAGGAATCCAAATTGGAAAAGAAGAAGTAAAACTCTCACTGTTTGCAGATGACATGATCCTCTACATAGAAAACCCTAAAGAGTCCACCAGAAAATTACTAGAGCTAATCAATGAATATAGTAAAGTTGCAGGATATAAAATCAACACACAGAAATCCCTTGCATTCCTATACACTAATAATGAGAAAGTAGAAAACGAAATTAAGGAAACAATTCCATTCACCATTGTTTATATTTTATAATTAAGTGTTAACACTAAAAGATTAACTGAGTCAGAGAAAAAGCATACTTCAGCAACATGCTTTCGTGTAAAAAAATAAATTAATTAATTTAAAAAAAAAAGCCAAAAAAAAATAATAAAATATATAGCATCTGTGGAAAAAAAAAAATAAAAAATAAAATGTCTTTGTTTACCACATTCAGTGAGCCAAATGCCATCAACTTCAGGACTTTCACTGATAAGCTGAATATTTGAATGACTCATTTCACAAGTGAGTTTGAAGTGATTTGCAAATATTCCACAGTTTTCCTTTTTCTCATTTTAGCTGGTTAAAAGCCATAAACGACCACTTTGTATTTGTCACAATTAATATATCTCAGAAATAGGGGTACAGCTCATTTCCAATGCAGTTTACATAAATCTCCGAGTCAGACATGCCACTTTTAATGAAATAGCATTCATTTTTCTGTCTGAGAAGAAATTTTCATCTGGGGAGATGTTATTATGTCAAAAGGGCATTTTCATCCAGAAGGCTTGTAACATTAGATTGATAAAACTTATCTCCTCCTTGCTTAAATTCTTTATCTCATGCTGTGCTCAGATGTGGGTTTGCTAGGCACATATTCTCATGGTTCCACACTGGAAAATTATTAAGCTGAATTCTTTAAAAACATTAACCCTTCAATCCTCTTTTTAATTAGTCAATAACAAGATAAAATTGCATTGATTTTGACCCCAAACCTCTGAGAGTCAGTTCAATTTATTTTGCATTAGCTCTATGTAGACATTATAATTATGATGAAAGCAATTCCTAAGGAACAGATGATACAAGTTAAGACCTTAAGTGGCAATTTGTGGTAGTAACAATTACACATGAAAGCCCCCCAAGTTGTCTTAAGAAAGCTTTCGTACAATCATGAGCCAAAACAACATTCAGAAATTCTCTTTAAAAGTAAATAGGTGGTTCATGAATATTGTGTGATCCAGGGATTTCAAGGTAAATCTTTGGTAATTTATGCAGGGAGATCATATTGAAATGTGTTCCTGGAGCACTGGGGCTTCACTGACCTCTCTCTCATGGCTTGAGTCAACGGTGATTTCACACCACAGCACACCAAGGCACTTTGTGTATGTGTATGGATGTGTGTTATGGACTGGCTCACATCCCTGCCGACATTCAAATGTTGAAGCCTAATCCCCAATGTGGCTGTATTTGACATATTGAAATGTATTCCTGGAGCACTGGGGCTTCACTGACCTCTCTCTCATGGCTTGAGTCAACGGTGATTTCACACCACAGCACACCAAGGCACTTTGTGTATGTGTATGGATGTGTGTTATGGACTGGCTCACATCCCTGCCAACATTCAAATGTTGAAGCCTAATCCCCAATGTGGCTGTATTTGGAGATGAAATTTTTAAGGAGGTAATTAAGTTTAATTAAGTCACAGAGTTATGTCTCTAACCTGATAGGACTGGTGCCCTTAGAGAAGAGGAGGAGACACCAGAGACCCACACGCACAGAAAAATAAAGGCTATAAGATAATAAGGGCACTGTGAGAGGCCTCATCTGCGAGCTGAAAGAGCGCTCTCACTAGAAGCCCACACTGCTGACACCTGAGCTTGGACTTCTAGCCTCCAGACTGTGAGAAAAGTAATTTCTGTTTTTAGGCTACCCAGTCTGTGGTATGCTGATGAAGCAACATGAGCTAATACAACGTGCGTGTGTGTGTGTGTGTGTGTGTGCATGCACACAAAAGAGAGAGAGAGAGTGAGCAAAAATGAGTGCCTGGGATACTGAGCTCTCTACAGCTATGATTCGATCGATTGACAACAAGATGCCAGTGGTGGTGGTTTAGTTGCTGCTGCTGCTGATAAGTCGCTTGAGTTGTGTGCAACTCTGTGCAGCTCCATAGACGGCAGCCCACCAGGCTCCCCCGTCCCTGGGATTCTCCAGGCAAGAACACTGGAGCGCGTTGCCATCTCCTTCTCCAATGCATGCATGCATGCTAAGTCGCTTCAGTCATGTCCGACTCTGTGCAAAGAGTGAGCAAAAATGAGTGCCTGGGATACTGAGCTCTCTACAGCTATGATTCGATCGATTGACAACAAGATGCCAGTGGTGGTGGTTTAGTTGCTGCTGCTGCTGATAAGTCGCTTGAGTTGTGTGCAACTCTGTGCAGCTCCATAGACGGCAGCCCACCAGGCTCCCCCGTCCCTGGGATTCTCCAGGCAAGAACACTGGAGCGCGTTGCCATCTCCTTCTCCAATGCATGCATGCATGCTAAGTCGCTTCAGTCGTGTCCGACTCTGTGCAGCCCTATAGACAGCAGCCCACCAGGCTCCTCCATCCACAGGACTCTGTAGGTGAGAATACTGGAATGGGTTGCCATTTCCTTCTCCAGGTTTAGTTGCAGAAAGTCGTTAAAAAGTGTAAAGCTTCTGTAAAACCATAGGATATGGAAACTGGCAGAAAGAATTTCATAAAGAAAAGTGCAATACAGTGTACAATACTTCCAGGATTCTTAGGGCTGACAGTTGTTCGCTACTCCCCAATAGCTACTGCTCCATGGTCTGCAGGGAGTGAGGGTTCTGCCAGCTGTGAGAGGCTTGCTCTTGTCCTGAGAAGAGGTGGTGTGTGTGCGTGCTCAGTCACGCAGGCATATCTGACTCTTTGCAACCCCATGAGCTGTAGCCTGCCAGGCTTCTAACAGGTTGCTGATATTCATTACTAGCAGTTCTGGAGATACTGAAGAGATCCCTATCTGTGCACTGGGTGTATTTAGTTAGTCTCAAACAGCCCAGTATATTCCTGAAAGTTATTAAGAATGTGGGTGAAGCAAAGATCAATATTTTAAAAAATCACTGAATCCATAGAAGGTAGTGATGAGTTGAAATTATAATGGAGTATTCACAGCTCAGGCACAGAAAAGGGAAATCAGGTGGCCATTGAGGATCTGGTCTCAGACACTTCCCTGTACCACTGAGGACTTGAGCTTTGAGCTGTACCAGTCCCGAGGAAACCACCTGCTGTATGCAAAACAACACCTGCCAGCTGCAACTTTAGGGTCTCAAGATCTCCCTGGTAACTATGTAACCACTTCAGACCCCAACCAATCCTTGTTGGACTAACACCATCACATCTTGCCATCTCCAGTTGTAATTTTTGACACACAGCTTAGGTAACTAGCTGTGGCCTTGTAGCTTTTGCCTTTATAAGCTTCCTCCACTTTGTAGTCTGGTGGAACACGATTCAGGTGCTTCTTGAAACTGTGTCTCTCTGGCTGCAGTCTTTTTTTTTTTTTTAAGCTGGAGTATAGTTGCTTTACAACGTTGTGTTAGTTTCTGCTGTACGGCAAGGTGAACCAGCTATATGTATACATACATCTCCTGTTTTTTGGATTTCCTTCCCACTTGGGTCCCCACACAGCACTGAGTGGCATTCCCTATGCTATACAGTAGGTTGTCACTAGTCAACTATTCTATACATATTAGTATATATATATGTCAGTCCCAATCTCCCAGTTCATCCTACCACTTCCCCTTTCCCATTTGGCAGCCATAAGTTTGTTCTCTACAGCCTTGTCTCTATTTCTGCTTTGCAAATAAGTTCAGTTCTAGTGAATCCCAAGTAAATGCCTCTGTATTTCTATCAGGTTTCCATTTCTGAAATTTTGGCTAATAAGAGACAAACACAAATGAATAAAATTAAAAATGTAGTTTCATAAATTTGAAAGCCTAGATAACACAAAAATATAAAGTACCACATTAACTTAAGAACTAGAAAATCTCAGCAGATTTATCATTTTGGAGAAAAATAAAAATATTCTTTGAAGTCTACTCCCTTGACTCTAAAATACTTGAAATGTGTAGATTTATTGGTGAATTTTTTAAAATTTTGGGGGAAACATCTCCTTTTCTCTTAGCTTTTCCAGAAAATATGATTCTGAGTATGCCAGAGGAGTCCAATATGTGGAAATTTAATAAAGCAGACTACCTCAACAGATTAAATAAGAGAATTTGTAATATCATCTTAACAAATATTTATTGAATAATAATATTGACTACAGAATTTTGATAAAAGAGAGAGTAAAAAGTATAATCAACACTCAGGCCTCCCAGATGGGAAGACACAGTTGTAGTATTATTACAAAATAATATTATAGTTCAAAACAGTAAATAATTAAACACCAACATGATTCATTGATGCTTGTGAAGAATTGATGCTTTTGCTCTTGAGAGTCCCCTGGACAGCAAGGAGATCAAACTAGTCAATCCACAAGGAAATCAACCCTGAATATTCATTGGAAGGACTGATGCTGAAACTAAAGCTCCAATACTTTGGCTCTCTGATGCGAAGAGCCAACATGATGCTGGGAAAGACTGAAGGCAGGAGGAGAAGGGGGTAACAGAGGATGAGATGGTTGGATGGCTTTGACTCAATGGACATGAGTTTGGACCAACTCAATGGACATGTGAAGGAGATGGTGAAGGGACAGTGAAGCCTGGTGTGCTGTGGTCCATGGGGTGGCAAAGAATTGGACATGACTGAGCAACTGAAAAATACCACCAAATACATATAATAAGAACTCAGAAACAGAGGAGGCTGATCTAGCTCTAACGGTAATTTAGGCTGGACTATTAGACATTTCTCCCTAAAAGTCATATTGCCTGCTTTAATAATCCACATTTGGAAAAAAATGCAACACTTTATGCCTAAACTGCTTTGTTGTGAATACATATCTGAAGCTTTGTTTCATAGTATAAACTATGAAAACATAAAAAGAGCAGGAGATTTTAAGAGTGTGTTCCAGTGACCCCTGGCAATGTTATGAATTAAGCAATGAGGGTATTTTTGCTAACTCTAGCTGTTTTATTTGTTATTTTACCAACACTGGCCATGTAATATCCAGGGAAAGCCTCTCAAGTATCCAATTCTCCACTGGTTGTTGACACATTAGTTTAAACATAGTCATTATGTAAATGTGCTTTGAGGTTTTGTTACCCTTAGGAAATGCAAGATTTTGTCCCTTACCAAAGCCGCATTAACGTCAGAAATTTTAGATCAGAAATTAGATAGGACATGTGTTTTGGGAAATATTTAGAAGTACTATAAGGGTGGACATTTCTGTCTTTATGCCCTTGGCCCTTGGCCCCCTGCTCTCGTGCCTGGGAGCAATGACACAGAGAGGAGTAGTAGTAACAGCTTAGACAGGAAGCCAGATGGCCTCGGTTGAAATTCCAACTCTGTTGTTAATTACTTGTGTGACCTGAGGCCTTCTTAACATCTCTGTGGCTTAGTTTCCTCATCAGAAAAGTGTAGTGTATATATACACAACATATATAAATAACTATATCTGTGATATAGTTTACATTTCCATCCTGTGCAGATGCAGTGATGTCATCCATGTAAAATGCTTAGCACTTCTGGCAAGCAATATGCCCTTACCAAGGATTAAATGCTTCCCTGATAGCTCAGCTGGTAAAGAATCCACCTGCCATGTGGGAGACCTGGGTTCGATCTCTGGGTTGGGAAGATCCCCTGGAGAAGGGAAAGGCTACCCATTCCAGTTTGTCAGTATTCTGGCCTGGAGATTTCCAGAATTCCTGACAGACTTTATTTTGGGGGGCTCCAAAATCATTGCAGATGGTGACTGCAGCTATAAAATTAAAAGATGCTTGCTCCTTAGAAGAAAAGTTATGACCAACCTAGATAGCACGTTAAAAAGCAGAGACATTACTTTGCCAACAAAGGTCCATTTAGCAAAGCTATGGTTTTTCCAGTAGTCATGTATGGATGTGAGAGTTGGACTATAAAGAGAGCTGAATGCCAAAGAATTGATGTTTTTGAGCTGCGGTGCTGGAGAAGACTCTTGAGAGTTCCTTCGACAGCAAGAAGATCCAACCAGTCCATCCTAAAGAAGATCAGTCCTGAATATTCACTGAGAGAACTGATGCTGAAGCTGAAACTCCAATACTTTGGCCACCTGATGTGAAGAACTGACTCATTTGAAAAGACCCTGATGCTGGGAAAGATGGAAGGCAGGAGGAGAAGGGGATGACCAAGGATGAGATGGTTGGATGGCATCACCGACTGAATGGACATGAGTTTGAGTAAACTCCGGGAGTTGGTGATGGACAGGGAGGGCTGGCCTGCTGCAGTCCATGGGGTTGTAAAGAGTCGGACTTGACTGAGTGACTGAGCTGGACTGAACTGAAGGATTAAATAGTAATCTGGGGACAGCACTAGTCATGCTAATAAAGTGCCATTGCACACATACCACACTAACAATAGGAGTAATCCCCTGCTCCTTCACCTTTGACACACACTTCAGAACACGAGTGACATCCTACTACTAGTTCTGATATGGTGTGGTCAATCTCTGATGGAAGTTTAGTACTTTCTATCTGCACAACAGCATTCTAATAGCTCTATTATCAATGATTCTCTTTAAAATGCTCTATGAGAAGCACCTCTCTGTGCCTCTAGAGTTTCTGTTCTCTCCTGAGTAACAGCTTCATTGGTTACATGTCACCAGGAAGTGCCTAGGTGTCCGTCCTGCAGCCCAGGGCACGGGAGAAGCACTCCTTTCCCTTATGGAACCATGTTTCTTCACATGCTGTGATCTGGCCTCAGAATAAAGAGCCCTCATATCTACCTCTTCTGATTTGATGTTACCATATAGTGGGGAATATGGATCACAAAGGTAGCATAAAACGTCTGATTTGAGGGCAGCCAACCATTTATTGCCACATTATCTGCTTCTGAAAAAGAGACTACAAAAGCTGTCCCCACCTCTCCTCCCTTTCCCAACACATAAAACTTGATGAGATATTAACATCTAAATTACAGCACTCTTTATTTTCATTCTTTTCTGTTCCAGAGGCTTTGAAATGCATTAGACTGTTTCAAACTGTCTTCTGGGGAAGCTTAATAACACCTCATGCTTTTATGTGGGTCTTTCCCAATGCGGCAACCTGGTGTCACTCCCTGTGCCACGAAGGGGAATATCAGTGATTGCTGGCAATTCAGGCCCTTGTTTGTCCGTATGCCAACACAAATTCAACCTTACAGGTGCTTCAGCCCAACAACTTGAACCAGATATAAGGTAAACATTTTGCTCTCCTCCACCTGTGAATACCCTGGGTGTTTAGGCCCTTTCTTGCCTGTTCTCTTCCTGTCAGCATGCCTATAATATGGACACAAGATAGGCTTTTAATCAGCAAGTTGGAAGGACTGAAGCCATGCTGTCACTGGGCCTGTTGAGGCCTGTTTTCCATGAACAGTAAGTGAAGAGTGTTATCTAACAAGAAAGCCCCATTGCCCCTGCCTCCCCCAGCCATGATCACACTTTTGGCCATACTGTGTGACTTGTAAGATCTTACTTCCCCAACAGGGCTGAACCTGGGGCCCTTGGCAGTGAGAGAGCATAGTCCTAACCACTGCACCACCAGGGAATTCCCTAACTCTTCTTTTAAGGCCAGCTCAGATGGCGCCTTTTTTCTATCAGATGGCACCTTTTTTCTATGGTTTTTCATAATACCTTGTCCTTTCTCCACCGTCCTCTGAGCTAGTGAGCAAATGAGTTTGCCCATCTTTCTTTCTCAGGATTGTTTGTATAACTCTAATATAGATTTATTAGTTTGTGCCTATGCCCTATTTGCTAGTCTATGAGGACACAGTTACTTTTTTTTTCAAATTAATTTTTATTGGAGTATAGTTGATTTACAATATTGTATTAGTTTCAGTTGTACACCAAAGTGAACCAATTATACATATACCCTGTATTCAACTCTTTTTTTTTTTTTCAATTCTTCTCCCATATAGGTTATTACAGAATATTGAGCAAAGTTCCTTCTGCTACCCAGTAAATTCTTATTGGTTATTTGTTTTATATACAGGAGTGTGTATCAGTTCAGTTCAGTTCAGTTGCTCAGTCGTGTCCGACTCTTTGCAACCCCATGAATCGCAGCACGCCAGGCCTCCCTGTCCATCACCATCTCCCGGAGTTCACTCAGACTCACGTCCATCGAGTCCGTGATGCCATCCAGCCATCTCATCCTCTGTCATCCCCTTCTCCTCCCACCCCCAATCCCACACAGCATCAGAGTCTTTTCCAATGAGTCAACTCTTCTCGTGAGATGGCCAAAGTACTGGAGTTTCAGCTTTAGCATCATTCTTTCCAAAGACATCCCAGGGTTGATCTCCTTCAGAATGGACTGGTTGGATCTCCTTGCAGTCCAAAGGACTCTCAAGAGTCTTCTCCAACACCACAGTTCAAAAGCATCGATTCTTCGGCGCTCAGCTTTCTTCACAGTCCAACTTTCACATCCATACATGACCACAGGAAAAACCATAGCCTTGACTAGACGGACCGTAGTCGGCAAAGTAATATCTCTGCTTTCGTTTTTTTTTCCAAGTTTTTATTTTTTATTTATTTTTTTTTTTTTAGAGCTTCCATTTATTTTATTTTACCTTACAGTACTCTATTGGTTTTGACATACATTGACATGAATCTGCCACAGGTGTACATGAACTCCCAAACACGAACCTCTCTCCCACCTCCCACCCTACATCATCCCTCCGAATCATGCCCATACACCAGCCCCAAGCATCCTGCATCCTGCATTGAACATAGACTGGCGATTCATTTCTTACATGATAGTATACATATTTCAATGCTATTCTCCCATATACTATCCAGGTTGGTCATAACTTTTCTTCCAAGGAGTAANATCCACACAGTCAAACGCTTTGCCATAGTCATTAAAACAGAAATAGATGTTTTTCTGAAACTCTCTTGCTTTTTCGATGATCCAGAAAATGTTGACAGTGTGATCTCTGGTTCTTCTGCCTTTTCTAAAACCAGCTTGAACATCTGGAAGTTCACGGTTCACGTATTGCTGAGTTCATTTAGTCCTACGTAATTCTTGTGCTTGATCTTGGATTAGCAGTTTTATGAACTTGTCAACTTTTCCACTAGAGTTCTAGAAATTGTGACTTAGTTCAGTGGTATGACCTCATAGTTATTTAAGCAAAACCATTAAAGCCTGTATCCCAGGGTACCTGGCATAGTCCTTTTCATAAATCTTTAAGAAAATTTCTTTTGTTAAACACTCTAGCCTGTAGCTGCTTGCAAGTGCTTTTAGGAAAGCATCAAAATAACTATGTCTGAAAGGATTTAAAATAGCTGAGGTTAAAAAGATCTGTTGAGAATTCATTATAAAAGTAATGCAGTTGGCAGAGAAATTTGGTTGTTTCCTCAACACACAATATTTTAAAATAAAAACTAGAGATTGATAACATCCACTGTTGTTTTCTAATATCAAGCTAAATATTACTAGGACATATCATGGGCAATGAGGGCACTGATAAATCTCTAGAAAATTCATGCAGTTTCTGAATACTTATATTAATATTATTTACTCATACAAATATAACCTAAGGAAGGTTAAGCATCTCTTCTTATTTGACAATACTTATTATGCAATTCAACATACCTAATTAATTTTTAACATCTCTCTTTTTACAAGGTGAAGAGCAAATCCTTTGATATTGTCTGTGTCCCTCTGGGACATTTCAAAGTCAGTTCAAGATCAAGATTTTATTTAGGAGTTGACTTTAAGAATGTAAAATACCCAATTAAAAAATGTCAAAAGGTTTGAAAACCTGATTAATAATAGGATCATAGGGCACTGTTTCGCAATACTTAACCTATTCAACAAAGTGACAAAGAAAGATTGTAAAAAATAATGATAGGAAGTTACATGATTATAAGATAAAGCTTAGCTCTTTCAATAGTGAAAAGACTTGATTCTTTTAAGCAGTCAGGAATAAAATGAAAACATAAGAAATTATTCTGAAAAGACACAGAATCTTTGTTTTCTAGGTGAAAAAGGGTACTTAAAGGATCAAGAAGAGCAGAGCTACGTAGGCCAATGCAAAAACTAGCGTCTGGTTTTATTAGAGAGAAAAAACCAGGTTCTAGTTTTGCATTCAGGTACTGTTAATAATAAATCTCATATTAGAAATGGAGAGGGTAATGGCACCCCACTCCAGTACTCTTGCCTGGAAAATCCCATGGGTGGCGGAGCCTGGTAGGCGGCAGTCCATGGAGTCGCTGAGGGTCGGAACGACTGAGAGACTTCACTTTCACTTTTCACTTTCATACATTGGAGAAGGAAATGGCAACCCACTCCAGTATTCTTGCCTGGAGAATCCCAGGGATGGTGGAGCCTGGTGGGCTGCCGTCTATGGAGTCTCACAGAGTTGGACACGACTGAAGTGACTTAGCAGCAGCATATTAGAAAAGTATAAATAAACCCATTCAACTGTAGGCAGATTTGATCATTCAACATAAGATTCCTTTTCTACAAACCTTGTACAGTTTTCTGTACCATTCAGATTTTGTCCTATTCTTTTCTTCTTTCTGATTGGGGAACAATTGGTCATCTTACTTTTAGGACAATATTACTCTCCTTTTTCTTTTAACAATAATGTGTGTTACGTTCCTTGCATACTTTTCATAGAATTTTGACCATTCAACATAAGATTCCTTTTCTACAAACCTTGTACAGTTTTCTGTACCATTCAGATTTTGTCCTATTCTTTTCTTCTTTCTGATTGGGGAACAATTGGTCATCTTACTTTTAGGACAATATTACTCTCCTTTTTCTTTTAACAATAATGTGTGTTACGTTCCTTGCATACTTTTCATAGAAAGTTGCTTTCTGTTTCTCTATTATTTCTATTCATATTTTTATTAAACTTTATTTTCATTACTGGTACCTGTTGTAGACTGAATTAGTAACTGTTATGCACCTTCCCTCCCTCAAATTCACGTGTTGAAATTCTAACTCCTAATGTGAGTGTATTTGAAGATAGGATTTTTAGAGAAGTTATCCAGGTTAAATGAGGTTATAAGTGTAGTGTGTTAGCTGCTCAGTCATGTCTGACTTTTTGCGACCCCATGGACTGTGGCCGGCCAGGCTCCTCTGTCCATGGAATTCTCCAGACAAGAATGCTGGAGTGGATTGCCATTCCCTTCTCCAGGGGATCCTCTCGATCCAGGGGTTTCCAGCATTGCAGGCAGTTCTTTACCATCTGAGCCGGGGAAGCCCCTAGGTTATAAGGGCAGGGCCCTAATCTGATAGAACAGTGTCCTTACGAGAGTCTGTATAAGGACATTGGAATACGGCAGTTGTCTAAGCAAGGATGAGGGTTTTTACGAGAAACTAACCTTGCTGGGACCTTGATCTGGATTTCTAGCCTCCAAAACTGCAACAAAATAAATGTCCGTCTTTTAAGATATTCAGTTTGTGGAATCTTGTTATGACAGCCTGAACTAACACAGAAGACTTTCTTTTATGAAGACATCTAGGAAGCAGGCAGTTGTGAATTGTCTGCCATATACCAGCATTTTGTGGCAGATTAGTAAAATTTATGAATATACCATCTCACAATTTTAAACCTATATGCTTCTTTATAGTATAATTTCTCAGTGTGGTAAAAGATTATATTTATAGATTCTTATCTTTAAGCTTCTTTAAGAGGCTTGTGAAAATAAAAGGGCAAAATTACATAGAGTTTATCTGATGCTAATAATGAATGTGTGTCAGCATTTTATCTTATTTAGAATTGATTTGTCTATTTAATAAGTATCTGTTACTTATAGCTTTAAGGCTATAAGGCAAAGAGATTTTAGAAATTATTTTTAGGCATACATGTTATAAATCATTATTATTATAATAAAATCTCAAAATAATGACTCAGTTTGATTAAAATGAAATTCACTATGTTTATAATTTTAAATATCTAGTAGATAAAGCTAAAGTCACTTCAGTCGTGTCCAGCTCTTTGAGATCCTATGGACCATAGCCGACCAGTCTCCTTTGTCCATGGAATTCTCCAGGCAAGAATACTGGAGTGAGTTGCCATGCCTTCCTCTGGGAGATCTTCTGGATGTTTCTTATATCTCCTGCCTTGGTAGGCAGGTTCTTTACCATTAGTGCCACCTGAGCAGCCTCTCCTAGTAATATTAAGTAATATTAGCTTACTTGACTAGTAAATGTGGTAAGATAAAATTCATGCTTATATTATAGTTAATGCTGATAACTCAGAAGACAAACTCATTTTCATTAAACTGATAATAATATACCAATCTTATTTACCAAAGATTTATCCAAATCGCATGCATTTGACAAATACTTGGGATAGTCTTTATACTTCTGGGAGATTTAGAAATATTTTGCTTATAAAAGAGCTTATTTTTCTCTAAGTCAGTTATAATAGAACTCTTTTGAGGGATTTTATAGGTTGATAATATCATCCAGAGGTGGGATAGTATCACCTGTACATAACATAAAACAAGCATAACTTTACAAACAGATGCAAATTGAGATCTTATGGCTTTCATTCTAAGATTTTAGCTGTGAGTCAGGCATTGTACAGTCATGCAGAATGTACTAATTTAGATGAGAGTTGGGTTCTTTGACCCACTTTATGTTTTATTCTAATTACATTTCTGGCAGATGGGACCAATTGTTAACTGCTCAATATGAGAGCAGAATCTTCCCACCAATATTTAAAGAGAAGATTCTTACGATTTTTATTTTTATTTTTTTGCCTTGATCTACAATATAATCTCATAGAGGTTGTNTGAGAGTTGGGTTCTTTGACCCACTTTATGTTTTATTCTAATTACATTTCTGGCAGATGGGACCAATTGTTAACTGCTCAATAAGAGAGCAGAATCTTCCCACCAATATTTAAAGAGAAGATTCTTATGATTTTTTTTTTTTCCTTGATCTACAATATAATCTCATAGAGGTTGTAGACTAGAGTTTGGACAAAGGATTGAAGAGATGTCAAGAAGTCATGTGGGTGTTTCCAGATTCTTCTGAGTGGATAAAATAACTAGTCTGTTTCCAATTGGCCCCCTTGCCTCCCACTTTCAGCTTCAGACTGTTGCTTTTTGGGATTCCTTGAGTTCTTAAGAATCCCTGAGGAGGGCAGGGGAAGGGGCCAAAATTAGTTTGAATGACTTCTGTCCTTTAATTTTGTTTAGGGGGGCATTTTAGACTAGCTCTGATGCTTTTTGTGTTCTTTCCTTTTCATCTTTTACAGGTAGTAATAGGACACTTGCTTAGAAAGAAAATCCTCTAAAAATTATTTAAATATAAAAGGTTTTCAGAAAAAGTCCGTCATCTGGCTATTGATGATTAGGATCCACATAGGTATACTCATCCCAAATGTGACCCTAAGATCTTTTGTGGCTTCAGTTCAGTTCAGTCGCTTAGTAGTGTCCAACTCTCTGTGACCCATGAATTGTAGCATGCCAGGCCTCCCTGTCCATCACCAACTCCCAGAATTCACTCAAACTCATGTCCATCGAGTCGGTGATGCCACCCAGACATCTCATCCTCTGTCGTCCCCTTCTCCTCCTGCCCCCAGTCCCTCCCAGCATCAGGGTCTTTTTCAATGAGTCAACTCTTCACATGAGATGGCCAAAGTATTAGAGTTTCAGCTTTAGCATCAATCCTTCCAAAGAACAGCCAGGACTGATCTCCTTTAGCATGGACTGGTTGGATCTCCTTGCAGTCCAAGGGACTCTCAAGAGTCTTCTCCAACACCACAGTTCAAAAGCCTTAATTCTTCGGCACTCAGCTTTCTTCACAGTCCAACTCTCACATCCATACCTGACCACTGGAAAAGTCATAGCCTTGACTAGACAGACCCTTTGTTGGCAAAGTAATATCTCTGCTTTTGAATATGCTATCTAGGTTGGTCATAACTTTCCTTCCAAGGAGTAAACGTCTTTTAATTTCATGGCTGCAATCACCATCTGCAGTGATTTTGGAGCCCCCCAAAATAAAGTCAGCCACTGTTTCCACTGTTTCCCCATCTATTTCCCATGGAGTGATGGGACCAGATGCCATGATCTTAGTTTTCTGAATGTTGAGCTTTAAGCCAACTTTTTCACTTTCACTTTCATCAAGAGGCTTTTTAGTTCTTCTTCACTTTGTGCCATAACGGTGTGTCATCTGCATATCTGAGGTTATTTAGGGACATGCATATATGAACACAATAGATATCTTTGAAGAGGGCACAGGAGATGCATCCTCTATAATTCAAAATAACTCTCAACCAGAGGAAATGAAGGAAACCAAGTTGCCACTGGTGCTAAGAATGTCTAGTACCAGTCCTCCCACAGAAGTGAGGCACATCTAATCACGACCTTCAATGCTATGATGCCAGATGGTGATACAGAATTGTAAGTCTCAGTGCTATGAAGGCATTGGGAAGGAGGTGACAAGGGTCCTTATGAGTTGAGACCCTTTAGGATTTAGGCTTAGACAACCTCCTTGAGAGTCAGCAGTGATTGGCAGGAAGTTTTGCTAGTGTACCTCGTGTCTCAGTTCTCTTTTTGGTTCCACGTCAACCTCTTAGGACACAAAATTGAGACAGAAGGAAAGACTTACCTGGTTTTCCTGGTGACCCGCAGCAAATTTGTCCGAGCAGTTACTGGTCCAGTGAGAACTGCAAACTCACCAGTCTACATGGGTGGCTCAAACAGGCTTACGGAAGCTTTATCTGTGTTCTTTGCTATGACTGTCCTTCTTAGGACAAGCAACACTTTAAGACAAGCATGTGTGCATGCTAAATCACTTCAGTTGTGTCTGACTCTGTTGTGACCCCATGGACTGTAGCCCTCCAGGCTCCTCTGTCCATGGGATTTCCTAGGCAAGAATACTGGAGTGGGTTGCCATTTCCTTCTCCAGGGNGCAACACTTTAAGACAAGCATGTGTGCATGCTAAATCACTTCAGTTGTGTCTGACTCTGTTGTGACCCCATGGACTGTAGCCCTCCAGGCTCCTCTGTCCATGGGATTTCCTAGGCAAGAATACTGGAGTGGGTTGCCATTTCCTTCTCCAGGGGATCTTTCCAACTCAGGGATTGTACCTGCATCTTTTGCATTTTCTGCACTGCAGGGGGATTCTTTACCAGCTGAGCCACCAGGGAAGCAAAAGAACAAGAGTAATCCTACCCAAAACATTTTCTCCTGTAAACCTAAATTTTGGAAAACCCCTTTCTAAAAATATGAGAAGGTCTTGTCACTTTTGCTCCCAAGAGTTCAACTGCAGAATCCAAAGGAACCAAGGATTTCTAACCATTCAATCCTTGTTGCAAAACTGTTGGGAAGAAAACCTTTTCCTTTATCATCTGAGCTTTGAACATTAATCTCCTAGAAGATTAGCAGAAGGAAAATTCATTACTCCTGTGTGCAAGAGTATGCTATAGGGAGTAGCTCCCTGAACAACTTGGGATACAAACTAGTAAGGATTTACATAGGAGCTTATTAAGGCAGTTTAGGGCTTCAAACAGAAAAGGAAATGGCAACCCACTCCAGTATTCTTGCCTGGAGAATCCCAGGGACAGAGGAGCCTGGTGGGCTGCTGTCTGTGGGGTCGCACAGAGTCGGACACGACTGAAGTGACTTAGCAGCAGCAGCAGGGCTTCAAAGAATGGAAGGTCCTGATGAAGTTTGTTTACACGGATTGGCTTTGAAATGTCCCACTGCCCAAGATCAGTTGACCTCCTGACTGGAGACTTCCCTGGGGTGGTGGTGAGGAGGTTAGGAGGGGTACTTGAGGCAGGTGATTCAGGTGTATCTCATCTTTAGTCAGATAGAAGTTCAGGAAAGATTTCTTTCTGGACCTGTAGCTCAGATGTTTTTACTTTGATGTAATCTTTATGCCATTCTGACAGGTTGTTGGTCCTTTCACATGGAATCCCAAAGAGGTTCAGCATTAAGCATTTAGAGTGGAGGTAGGCAGTGCACCGGGGGTGATGCGTGGGGATGGAAGCAGAGAGTTGTTTGAAAGACTGAATGTAAATTCAGTCTGGCGGACCTGGTGGAATTCCCAGGTTTCTTTCTCCAAACTGCAGAGCTGGATAAATACCATGCTTTACTCCCACTCAGGAGAGAAAGAGAGAGAAAGGGAGAGGTTGGATTCTCTCCAGTGAAGGAGACAAAACAGAGAAGGTTCAGTAGGGGTGCAGACTGATACTGCCTAAGGGTAGGGGTTCCCTTCTGCTCTCTGGTCCTGAAGCAGCAGCCATAGGCTGTCTGCTTCCATGGGCAAGAAATTGGGGCTACTTTTCTGAAAAATGGAATGGCCCTAAAAATCTGATTTCCATACAGGGACATCCATTAGGGTCACCCCTAATCACCGAACAGTGAGCTCATCAATTGTAAGCCCTTTCTATCACACAGAACTCCCAATCAGCTTCTACTGCTTCATGCTTAAAATGTAGTCAAGCACTGACAACTGCTATTTGAGAAAGAGAGTTGGACTATAAGGAAAGCTGAGCACCAAAGAATGGATGCTTTTGAACTGTGTTGTTGGAGAAGACTCTCGAGAGTCCCTTGGACTGCAAGGAGATCCAACTAGTCAATCTTAAAGAAAATCAGTCCTGAATATTCATTGGAATGGCTGATGCTGAAATGGAAACTCTAGTACTTTGGCCACCTGATGCAAAGAATTGACTCATTGGAAAAGACCTGATGCTGGGAAGGATTGAAGTGGGAGGAGAAGGGGATGACAGAGGATGAGATGGTTGTATGGTATCACCGACGCAATGAATGTGAGTTTGAGTAAGCTCTGGGAGTTGGTGATGGACATGGAAGCCTGGAGTTCTGCAGTCCATGGGGCTGCAAAGAATTGGACACAACTGAACGACTGAACTGAACTGAAAACACAGGAGAGGCTCAAAAAATCCTGAACTGAAACAACTCAGAGAAAAACAAATATTTCATAAGGAGATACAATAAAAAGACTAATCTGTAATTCAGTTGTTTCTCTAGGGCAACTGACATTAGAGTTGTTTATAGTCACAAACTATTAGAAACAACTTTATATCTATCAGTAGGATGTTGGCTGAATTAATTCTCCTATATTATTCTAAGTTCATACTCTAGAAAAAAAAAGGTTAAAGTAATGCTACAAATTTCAAAAAGGAAAAATATTCATACCATGATATTTGCTAAGTTAAAAAATGTTTTTACATAATTTTAGAAATAGTAGACTATGATTCCATGTATACAAAAATATGTTTGTGTGTGCCCAGAAAGAACTGGATATGAATCTATCATTTTGCTAGCAGTGGTTACATCTGGCAGCACGTCTAGGGGCAAACTTAACTTTCTGTATTTGTTCATTGTTCAGGCTTCTATACTGTTAGCATTTATGACTTTTGTCCTTAAAAAAGGAGCATAATTTTAAAAAATTGAAATATACTCAATACCTGCAGAATAACCAAGTGACTGATTAAAAAAATTTATATTTGTTTATTTTGTTGCACTAGAAGGTCTTCGTTGCTGTGCGGACTNTTCTGTATTTGTTCATTGTTCAGGCTTCTATACTGTTAGCATTTATGACTTTTGTCCTTAAAAAAGGAGCATAATTTTAAAAAATTGAAATATACTCAATACCTGCAGAATAACCAAGTGACTGATTAAAAAAATTTATATTTGTTTATTTTGTTGCACTAGAAGGTCTTCGTTGCTGTGCGGACTTTCTCTAATTGGGGCTAGTGAGGGCAGTTTATCATTGCTGTGCAAGGGCTTCTCATGGAGGTGGCTTCTTTTTCTGCACACCGCAGACTCTATGCTCTTGGGCTTCAGTAGTTGCAGCACACAGGACTGGAAGTTGTGACTTTTGGGCTTAGCTGCCCCATGGCATGTGAAATCTTCCTGGACCAGGGATCGAACCCGTGTCCCCTGCACTGGCAGGAGGATTCTTATCTGCTCCACCAGGAAAGTCCCAAGTAACTGATTTTATGTAACCACATCTTCAGGGGTGTCAAGGATGATGTTGCTTTACCAAACATTCTCTACTATGAGTTAACCTAAACTAAAATTTCATCTCAACCAAAGGAAAGTTGCTTGCTAGCTGTGACATGTGAAACTAGAATGTGAAGTTCTGAAGTCACATTGATGTTTCTTATGATGTTAGAGAGATTATTTGGTGACAACCTGAATTACATATAATTTTCTAGAAACTTTACACTAATACCTTTTCCTTGGGATGCATAAAGTTTGTGCTGTGCCTTTTCTTATTCACTGGTGCTGCTAGGTTTGAGTCTTCTTAAGGTACAGAGTTTCCTTGGGGACTTCTTTGTAGGAATTAGGAAAACCTTAAGGAAGGTTTGCCTTTTCACTGTGGACAGGAATCCCTCAGAAGAAATGGAGTATCCATCATGGTCAACAAAAGAATCTGAAATGCAGTACTTGGATGCAATCTCAAAAATGACAGAATGATCTCTGTTCGTCTCTAGGGAAAACCATTCAGTATCACAGTAATCTAAGTCTATGCCCCAACCAGTAACACTGAAGAAGCTGAAGTTGAATGGTTTTATGAAGACCTACNGGCAGGAATCCCTCAGAAGAAATGGAGTAGCCATCATGGTCAACAAAAGAGTCCGAAATGCAGTACTTGGATGCAATCTCAAAAACGACAGAATGATCTCTGTTCGTTTCCAAGGCAAACCATTCAATATCACAGTTATGAAAGTCTATGCCCCAACCAATAATACTGAAGAAGCTGAAGTTGAATGGTTTTATGAAGACCTACAAGACCTTGTAGAACTAACACCCAAAAAAGATGTCCTTTTCATTATAGGGGACTGGAATGCTAAAGTAGGAAGTCAAGAAACACCTGGAGTAACAGGCAAATTTGGCCTTGGAATGTGGAATGAAGCAGGGCAAAGACTAATAGTTTTGCCAAGAAAATGCACTGGTCATAGCAAACACCCTCTTCCAGCAACACAAGAGAAGACTCTATACATGGACATCACCAGATGGTCAACACCAAAATCAGATTGATTATATTCTTTGCAGCCAAAGATGGAGAAGCTCTATATAGTCAACAAAAACAAGACCAGGAGCTGGGCTCAGATCATGAACTCCTTATTTCCAAATTCAGACTTAAATTGAAGAAAGTAGGGAAAACTGCTAGACCATTCAGGTATGACCTAAATCAAATCCCTTATGATTATACAGTGGAAGTGAGAAATAGATTTAAGGGCCTAGATCTGATAGATAGAATTCCTGATGAACTATGGAATGAGGAAGGTGACATTGTACAGGAGACAGGGATCAAGACCATCCCCATGGAAAAGAAATGCAAAAAAGCAAAATGGCTGTCTGGAGAAGCCTTACAAATAGCACTGAAAAGAAGAGAGGCGAAAAGCAAAGGAGTGTGTATATTTCAGTCCTAATCTCCCAATTTATCCCTCTTCCATTTCCCCCTCTATAACCATGTTTGTTTTCTATACCTGAAACAGTTATTTTATTTCCATTTGTACAAATGTACAAATTCATCTATGGTACCATAGGGCTGACATGTAAGAAATGATCACTTAATTGATTGCTGAATTAAAGTGACCTAAAACAATAGATTATATATGCAGTAATAAGTAGAGCTTAAATATATTTAAAACTTTCTTTTAGTGTCTACTACCTGGATAAAAAGCTTGCTTGAATAAATCACCAAAGCACTGACTTAGTTACATTAATATTACAACACCTATCATTTATTGAGTGTTACTTGTACCAGGAACTATCATAGGTACTTACCACAACTCCATGTAAATGATGAATTATTATGCCTATTGTAAAAGTGAGGAAACTGAGGCTCAGAAAGGGTAAACAACATCTGTGAGATCATGAGGTTAGTAAATTGCAGGACTCTCTAGAGAAACAATTACTTTGCTGACTAAGGTCCGCCTAGTCAAGGATATGGTTTTTCCTGTGGTCATGTATGGATGCAAAAGTTGGACTGTGAAGAAAGCTGAGCGCTGAAGAATCGATGCTTTTGAACTGTGGTGTTGGAGAAGACTCTTGAGAGTCCCTTGGACTGCAAGGAGATCCAACCAGTCCATTCTGAAGGAGATCAACCCTGGGATTTCTTTGGAAGGAATGATGTTAAAGCTGAAACTCCTGTATTTTGGCCACCTCATGCGAAGAGTTGACTCATTGGAAAAGACTCTGATGCTGGGAGGGATTGGGGGCAAGAGGAGAAGGGGACGACCGAGGATGAGATGGCTGGATGGCATCACGGACTCGATGGACATGAGTCTGAGTGAACTCCGGGAGATGGTGATGGATAGGGAGGCCTGGCATGCTGCGATTCATGGGGTTGCAAAGAGTCGGACACGACTGAGCGACTGAACTGAACTGAACTAGAGAAACAAAACCGATAGGATCTATCTGTCTGTCTGTCTGTCTATCTCTCTAGCAAGAGAAAGAGAGAAAGAGAGATTTAAAGAATTAGCTCATGCAGTTGCAGGGGCTGACATGTCTAAAATGAAATCCGTAGGTGTGTTGACAGGCTTGAAATTTAAGTAAGAGCTGATCTTCAAGTCTCAAGTCTGAATTCCACAAGCCAACAAGTTGGAAATTCAGGTGGGGTTTCCATGTTGCAGTCCTGAGGAAAATTCCCTCCCTTTTGAGAAAAAGCCATATTTGTTTTGGACACCCTTGATTGACTGGATGAGGCCCATCCATATAGCAGAGAGTAATCAGCTTTACTTAAAGTCTACTGATTTAAATGGTTGATCACATCTAAAAAATACCTGCACAGCGACATCTAGACTGGTGTTTGACCAAACTAGTGGCAGTCTAAAGCCTCTATTCTCTATCCACAGTGCCATGGCCTTCCAAATGTTTGTCTAGCCCTCCATGGACTTTGTTCTGCTCTTTTTCTCTCTGATAAGCCATATACCCGGAGATCTCAGCTTGTATTCATTGCAAAATCTCTCACTTTTAACCTACCAGACATACTCTCTTCTTACTTTGGTTCGTCTCTCAACTACTCTATTTACTTACTCTTCCAAAGCTCACAATACCTCACTCCCAACTTATTTGCTGCTAAGTCACTTCAGTCATGTCCAACTCTGTGCGACCCCATAGACAGCAGTCCACCAGGCCCCCCCGTCCCTGGGATTCTCCAGGCAAGAACACCGGAGTGGGTTGCCATTTCCTTCTCCAATGTATGAAAGTGAAAAGTGAAAGTGAAGTCACTCAGTCGTGTCTGACTCTTGGTGACCCCATGAACTGCAGCCTACCAGGCTCCTCCATCCATGGGATTTTCCAGGCAAGAGTACTGGAGTGGGGTGCCATTGCCTTCTCCTGCTTCCAATTCTATACATGGGTAACAGTGCAGGTGGAGTGTTCAGAATTCTCAGAACTGAAATGCAAGCTAGAGTAAAACTCCCTTATGCCATTTTCAGTAGTGTGTGCTCATATTCCCAAGGAGCATGATGTTAAGATAACTGTTTTGTGGCCGTGAATGAATCTTAAGTCCTCTCGGAGCTTGTAGAACAAAGTTTAAAATACATAAAATAAAGCCATGTATCTGTAAGCCTTTCAAAAGGGATGGATAAAAAGGCTTTTAAGATGTTGAAGTTACTCAGTCATGTTCAGCTCTTCGCAGTCCCATGAACTGTAGCCTATTAGGCTCCTCCATCCATGGGATTTTCCAGGCAAGAGTGTTGGAGTGGTTTGCCATTTCTTTCTCCAGGGGATCTTCCTGACCCAGGAATCGAACCTGGGTCTCCCACATTGCAGGCAGATGCTTTACCATCCGAGCCACCAGGGAAGCCCAGGACATCCTGGTCATCTTTAAAATGTTAACTTGCTAATTTTTTCATTCAAAAGTGTTTATTGAGTGCCTACAAGGTACTAGATACTATGTGAGGAGCTAGGGCTGCCATGGTGAACGAGAAATAGAAATCCTTGCTCTTGGGGTATGCTATATGGTGCTTAGTCACTCAGTGGTGTCTGACTCTCTGTGACCCCATAGACTGTAGCCCACCAGGCTTTTCTGTCCATGGGGATTCTCCAGGCAAGAGTACTGGAGTGGGTTGCCATGCCCTTCTCCAGGGGATCTTCCCAACCCATGGTTCGAACCCAGGTCTTGTGCATTGCAGGTGAATTTTTTACCATCTGAGCCACCAGGGTCGCCCCAAAATACTGGAGTGGGTTCAGTTCAGTTCAGTCACTCAGTCGTGTCCAACTCTTTGCGACCCCATGAATCGCAGCATGCCAGGCCTCCCTGTTCATTACCATCTCCCAGAGTTCACACAGACTCACGTCCATCGAGTCCATGATGCCATCCAGCCATCTCATCCTCAGTTGTCCCCTTCTCCTCCTGCCCCAATCTCTTCCAGCATCAGAGTCTTTTCCAATGAGTCAACTCTTCTCATGAGGTGGCCAAAGTACTGGCGTTTCAGCTTCAGCATCATTCCTTCCAAAGAAATCCCAGGGTTGATCTCCTTCAGAATGGACTGGTTGGATCTCCTTGCAGTCCAAGGGACTCTCAAGAGTCTTCTCCAACACCACAGTTCAAAAGCATCAATTCTTCAGCACTCNAAAAAAAAAAAAAAAAAGGACCAAAAATCAAAATTCTAAAAACTCTCTGTGGCTTACAATGCCCTGAGAATAAAATCAGAATCCCTCAGCCTGAAAGTCCCCGTTTGCCCTACCGAACATCTCATCAATTGAGTCAATTTGGCTCCTTTCAGATCTCTGGAGGCCAAGCGTTTCCCTGTTTTAGAGCCTGAGTTCATTCTCCTTCTTTCTGCCTGAATGGCATTCCCTGGTTTTCGTGGTGTCTCTCCACCCTTTCAGGTCACAATGTCACCTCTTCAGTGAGGCCTTTCCTAATCAGTGAATCTTAGTATGAATTCCCTTCTCTTTTCCAGTCCCCTGATTGTTTCCATCTTAGCAGTCTACCTTTTGTATTTTTGAGTGTTTTTATTTACTCTCCTTTCTACTCAGACGGTCAGTGCAAAGGGACTGGACTTTCTTTCATTCGTACCACCTGCAGCTGAAAGTGTCTGCACAGCACCCTTGTCCCTCTCCTTTTTCACTGCACGCCTGCCACGCTTCCAACTGCCAGTATTTGCGTTTCTGTATCTGAAGACTTTGGCCTCTGGAAGCAGACTCTGCTCACCTGGGCTTCTGCCTGAAATGCTGGAGAAGATGTAGCTCTCAACCAAAAACTGATAGGAATTAGTGTGTGAATACCCAGACTCCTTCCGACTTTGGGGCGCTCATCAGCTAGTGTTGCCTGGCTTGATAATATATCTTTTTGCTTGGCTAATTCTCTTTCCTTGTCTCATTTCATCACTTCCTCACTGGTGTTTTCGTCACTTTCCAAAGAAACTGCTTATACTCAAATCCTTGGTGGTAGCGGGTGCAAGCTGGGCAGTGGGAGGGGGCAGGTTGGGGTGGAGCAATGCTTCTGGCACATGTAGGTTGCAGTATTGGTTGAATGGATGAATGACTAGATGGGTGGGTGGCTGGATGAATGGAATAACAGATTTAAAAAATAGGTTATAAATTAGAGGTCAAGACTGTATGAGGTGTAAAAATTCAAATTATGGACAGATAAAATAAATGTTTGGTGAACTCATTCTCACAGGGCTAGTCTGCTTTCCCCAAACACGTAAGTCCCCGTGAAGGTGACGATATAGGACAATCTAATACGACATTCAAAATTATTTCTTTCTTTACTTCTTTCTGGTTGTTCTGGGTGTTCCTCGGTGTGCAGGCTTTTTTCTGTAGGTGCTGCGAGCGAGGGCTACACTCTAGTTGCGGTGGGTGGACTTCTCATTGCGGTGACTTCTCTTGTTTTGGAGTGCGTGATCTAAGGCACTGGGGCTTCAGTAGCTGCAGCACATGGGCTCAGTAGTCGCACTTCCCAGGCTCTAGAGCCCGGGCCCAGTAGTTGTGGTGCATGCGCTTAGTTGTGCCACAGTATATGGGATCTTCCTGGACAAGGGATTGAACACATGCCTCCTGCACTGACAGGCAGATTCTTTACCATTGAGCCACCAAGGAAGCCCCAATATGGCATTTTTAAAAGCTAAGGTTTTCTTTAGGCCCACTGCCCAATTCTTGAGGATTTTATGGATGCCTCGCTTATGTGTCGTTTTTACATTTATTGTTTTATTTCAGTATTTACCTAAAGCACTAAAATGTGCTATACAAACCATAAATAACGTTCAACACAAATTTTATTTCATTTAGGTAATGTTAACAGTTCCCCAAATCACCTTTCAAAAGTATATCTGGAAGTGAGAATTGGACTGTAAGTGAAACCAGAAGGTGAGATTTAGTCAGAGTCCCAGAATGAAGTGATCACAAAAAGGGACTGCAGCTGTGGAGGGTGAAGTAACTGATTTTAGTGCAGGCAGTATATTAGGTGTTGTTATCAGTGTTATCACTAGACAGGTTCACAGAGCTGTTTAGAGACAGACTAGCGTCCTGAATCAGGAGCCATTTCTATTTTCAGCAGATCATGAGTATGGAGAGTTGGCTAGACTCTGAGTTTCTTGACTCATAAAAAATAATGTCAAAGCCTGACCCTAGGGAGGTTTATGTATGCCATACAGGTGACTTTGAATGCAGGAAAAGTCTGAGTGTTTGGTCAGATGGCTGTTATAATTAGTATTGTTTTCAATAGCCATGCAGTTGGTATAGACTAGTAAATCATTCATCACTAAGTGAAGCATTCCTCAAATTACAAAAGAATTTAATTCTGGCACTCTAGGTGGTGAGTTATCTGTGTGCTGTGCTGAGTCACTTCAGTCATGTCTGACTCTTTGTGACCCCATGGACTATAGTCCACCAGGCTTCTCTGTCCATGGGATTCTCCAGGCAGGAATACTGGAGAGGGTTGCCATGCCCTCCTCCAAGGGATCTTCCTGACTCAGGGATTGAACCCGCATCTCTTATGTCTCCTGTGTTGGCAGGCGGGTTCTTTACCTCTAGTGCCACTTAGGAAGCCCTGAGTTTTATCTATCCCCAGACATTTAAAAATTAAAGATAATATGTCTAAAATCCTGTATGTTTGTATAAGCTTTCCATAAGGAAATGTTGATATAATTGTGCTGGTTGAAAAGTATTTGTGTTTAAAGAAGTATTGGGTTGGCCAAAAGGGTCTCTCGGGTTTTTCCCATACCATCTTACAGTAAAACCTGACTTTTTGGCCAACCCAATATTATGGGTGAAACTGAATTAACTAAGCATGCCGATGGAAAATAGTGCTCAGGAATAATTTCCAGGAAAACATTTAACTCGTTTTGTTGAATCAGCTTGTCTTTTTCTTCATGGATATTGAGAATCCTGGACTTGTGTTTCTTTATACATTTTGGCTACCAAAGAGCTTAGAACTTAATTTTCAGCTCGGTTTTCTCAAGTACACGGAAACTTATGACTTTCACATTTGTCTTCTAAATTTCTCCTTGTTTTTTAAAATCTATTCTGATTTTTCTTTTTCTTGGGTCTGTTTTTTTTTTTTTTCCTACTTTGCCTGTATTTTTCTTTCTCACTTTATGTAAGTCACCACAAGCTTTTTGTGGAAAATGAAGGAACAAATGATTCATGAATAAAACATGAAGATGTAATCTATTTTTATTGCATTATTATTCTTTTTTTTTTTCAAGGCCAAATGTTTGCGAAGAAGAGCAGCTGACTGTGGTGGGACTACGACGCCCGGGTGTCCACGCGTTCACGCACACCATCAAGATCTGGAAACAGGGCTGCCCCAGCCCACGGTGGTGTGTGGGTTATGAAAGAAGGTAAAGGCGTTCCGCTGTTATGTCTTTGTTTCTAAAACAAAGCCAAAGCCTAAACTGCATCTAAAGATTTCATCCAATACATTTGAGAAAATAATTATATAAGTAAACAAGCATAAGATATGCCCATGAGGAACTTTAAAGGTATATATTTTCCTTCAGAAACATAATATATTATTACTTTAGTTCAAACCTCATTTCTTTGTGAGGTATTTGTGTTAGATGCCGTTAATTTTACTTTTTGACAGGATAGACACTGAAAGCCGTGGATCAGAAGGCTGAGAGACACAAGAAATATTGTGCTGGTTTGCTAAATTTAGTGTAACTTGGATCCAAGGCATCTATGATTCTGAACTACCATTTGACCTGCCCCTGGTTCTCTTGTAACACTTTGAAACCTAGAACTTCTTTAACTTCATTATGGTCTTTGAATTAGGGTTAACTCAGCTGCCTGGGAGAGGAGAGAAATGTGTTTTTTCTATGTGTGAAGACTTCATAGGGACTTTTAAAAATAGATTTATAAAATATCTAAGCATTTCTTAAATAGTTGCTAAGGGGTTCACGTTTTACGTAAATGAATCAATTTTGTCTGAATTCAGGAAACAAAGTTAAAAAATGTAACTTTAGATTAATGAATTTATTATTACTAATATCACTCAGTTCAGTTCAGTCACTCAGTTATGTCCGACTCTTTGCGACCCCATGAATTGCAGCACGCCAGGCCTCCCTGTCCATCACCAACTCCTGGAGTTCACTCAGACTCACGTCCATCGAGTCAGTGATGCCATCCAGCCGTCCCATTCTCCTCCTGCCCACAATCCCTCCCAGCATCAGAGTCGTTTCCAATGAGTCAACTCTTCACATGAGGTGGCCAAAGTAATGGAGTTTCAACTTTAGCATCATTCCTTCCAAAGAAATCCTAGGGCTGATCTCCTTCAGAATGGACTGGTTGGATCTCCTTGCAGTCCAAGGGACTCTCAAGAGTCTTCTCCAACACCACAGTTCAAAAGCATCAATTCTTCGGCACTCAGCCTTCTTCACAGTCCAACTCTCACAGCCATACGTGACCACAGGAAAAACCATAGCCTTGACTAGATGGACCTTAGTCGGCAAAGTAATGTCTCTGCTTTTGAATATACTATCTAGGTTGGTCATAACTTTTCTTCCAAGGAGTAAGCGTCCTTTAAAGAAAATTGATGGCATGTGTAAATAAGGGCATTTGCCACTGTATAGAAATGGCAGAACACTGGTAATCTAAGACTAGATTTAATAAAACTAAATCATTTATAATTATAGATATTTACATATACATTGTGTGTGTGAATAGTGGGTGTTTTTTTTTTTTTTTTGNGCAATTTGATCTCTGGTTCCTCTGCCTTTTCTAAAACCAGCTTGAACATCAGGGAGTTCATGGTTCATGTATTGCTGAAGCCTGGCTTGGAGAATTTTGAGCATTACTTTACTAGCATGTGAGATGAGTGCAATTGTGCGGTAGTTTGAGCATTCATTGGCATTGCCTTTCTTTGGAATTGGAATGAAAACTGACCTTTTCCAGTCCTGTGGCCACTGCTGAGTTTTCCAAACTTTCTGGCATATTGAGTGCAGCACTTTCACAGCATCATCTTTCAGGATTTGAAACAGCTCTGGAGTGGGTAGCCCATCCCTTATCCAAGGCATCTTCCAAACCCAGGAATCAAACTGGGGTCTCTTGCATGGCAGGTAGATTCTTTACTAGCTGAGCTATCAGGGAAGTCCGCTCTTGGGGTATATTTTACGCTGAAAGGAGATGTAGAAAATAAATCAGGTCATTACAATGTCATGTGATGGAAATTCTACTGGAAGAGTTAAAGCATGCTGTAAGAAGAGACAGGGAGGATTATATAGTAGTCAGCCAGGGCTGCCATAACGAAATTCCCCAGAACTTAACAAAAGAAATTTACTTTCTCACGGTTCTGGAGGTTGGAAGTTAAAGATAAGGTTGGCAGAAATGGATTCTCCTAAGGCTTCTCTCCTTGGCATGCAGACGGTTACCTTCTCACTGCACCCTCATATGTCCTTTTCTCTGGGTATGCCAAGAAGTTGGTCCCTTAAACTCCTAATTTGGCTCTTCTTTGAATTCTTCTCCTCTCTCCTACTAGATATGTTATCTGTCCTTAAGTAAATAGGAGTTATTTGAGGGCAAGAACTGTCTTCTATTTTACTATATTTAAGAGGCATCTTGAGGGAAGATCTAGAGTTCAGATTTCAGGGGTCAAGCTGCCTGAACTTGAAGCCCAGCCCAGTCACTTACTAGATGCATGAATTTGGACAAGCCATTTATCTTCTCTTTGCTTTGATGCCCTGATTTTTTAAAATGGGTATAAAATAATTATCTGTCTTGTTGAGCTGTTGTGAAGATTAAATGAATTACTTTAAGGAAAACACTTAGAAGAACCCCTGGCATGCTAGAAGTACTTGTTATTCTAGTTGTCCCATTCACAAGGACTTATCCTGTCCATGTGAGCATCTCATTCTGTATATTATATTGTCTCTATTGAAATGGTTTACACTATTTTGAACTTTGTACCAAAGCAACTAAACTTTGGTCCTGTCAAAATCAGCCTTTGGTAGCAAGCAAACCAGGGTTATGTGGATCTTTAGAGGCTACTCAACATTAGAAATTGTATGTGAAAGTAAGGAATTCTCAGAATGACAGGGAAGGTTAGATTAAGAAAATGTTGATTCAGTAGAGCAGGAATGGTTTCTTCTGTGTCACCTAATGTCAGAGCAAATTTATTTGAGTTCTCTAGGCTTGCTGGTGCATCTGAGATGATGGGTATTACAATTCAAATGCATATGTAGCAGCTAAACTTGCTTAGATAAAATACTTTGGGGTACTTTGCTGAAAGCATTATCCTTCAGGTTACTGAAACGACAAGTGTTCTTTTTGTGGGTTTTTCTTTTGAGAGGGTGGTTTGTATGCATTTTAAGAACATCTTTACTGAGAAACAATCTATATATCATAAAATGCAGTCTAGATTTAGAGTGTATATTTCAATGGATTTTAGTATTTTAACAAACTTGTGCAACCATCACAACTAATTCCAGAATATTTCCATCACCCCAAGAAGACATTCCACATTAACAGTCCCTCCCTTTTCTTCTCCTTTCCTCCCTCTCTCCTCAATCCTAGGCAATCTCTCACCTCTCTGTCTCTAAGAATCTGTCTACTCTAGATTAGTATATAAATGGAACAATATAATATGTGGTCTTTATAGCTGCTTTCTTTAACTCAGCATAATGTTCTTGAGGTTCTTCCATGTTGTATCATGTATTAGGATTTCATTCCTTGTTATAGCTGGGTAGCCATTCATTACACAGATATGCCATATTTTGTTGATCTGTTCATCGATTGAAGGAAAGAGTGTTTCCACTGTTGCACTGCTATAAGTAATGATGCTATGATCATTTCTGGACATTTCCTTGGTGTACGTGTGTGTGTGTGTATGTTTGTTGTGTATATACCTAGAAGTGGAATTAGTGTGCCTCTTTAGACCATATTAATATGACTTGAATATTTTTATAAAGGAATAAACTCAAAGAACTTTATGCTGCATAGAAAGATGAGCACAAGAAAAACCTTCCTGAAGGTTGCAAGATATCTTCAAATAGTTTTCTCAGCTGTTTCCACCACTGTGTTCTGAAGAAGCAAGTAAAGATAATTCCCATTTTACAGATGAGGAAATAGGTTGTGCTGGGACACTTGAGCTTAAATCACATATCAGTCAAATGGGAGAGAAGGAAGAATAACCATTGTTTGTATGTTTTTTTCTGAAATTCTAGCTGCTGCTTTATTAGGGTATTATTGTGTTCCTACAGCTGTAGAAATTTTTATAAGCTGGTAACAAAGATATCTTTATAAGATCAAGTTACTTATATAGCAAATTAAGCTTTCTTTTTTATGGATATATGTGGACCTTGATGTCTGTCCTCTGACACTTGGGCTGCTGAGTGAGTCTAGACAGAATTACCAAACGGTATGCCATATACCACTTTCAGGTTTTTAACCTCAATTGAGACCTCCAGGCCATTCTGCAGTCGTGTTCCTGGTCAGTCTCTACTTTAGGAAGTTGGAAGCTGTCAGGGGCTATGGGATGTCACATCTGATGTCTCTAGCTGGATTCCAAGCTTTTTAGTGCAAAGATTGCCTCGTGTATTTTTCACTATTGGTGTCTACTGGAGCGACTTACATTGAGGGTATTCAGTAGGGATTTTCTGATGACAGTTATTCTGATGAACTTCCTTCCTATTTAGTTAAAAGAGACCATGATCAAACCCTTTGCCAGAAGACTTTTATTTGCAATGTATCAGGCATTTAATATAGATGATGTCTTCATTATATATGTCAGTATGTTGAAAGAATTACCAAAATATTTATATATTGTATTAAGGGATGGACATTAACTGAGGCTGAATATTTTATAGGATTTAATATTGGTAATAATTTATAAGGAGAACCTTAGTGTATTAATTGTCTAACTTTATCCCTTTCTTTCCTTTTAGCTGTACTCATTCTCAGTTTAGCAATGGAACTGATCCTGAAGTTTTTCCTACTAAAACTGAAAGGGATCTGATGGTTAATGGCCCAGTTTAGTTTAATATTTTCCTTATTGGTTTTGGTTTGCTAGGTAAAGAAATGACTACCTTTGACCTTAAACTTAACTTTGAAAATGGAGAGCATTTGAGGATTTGAGAATGTGTCCAACACAAGCTAAATGTGCCAGGGCTTCTTGTAGAGCTGAAAGTGAGAAGGACGTGTGTAATCATTGCCCTGACTTCTCCCTCTCCGAGTGGCAGCCATTTTTACCCTTTATCTACGGGCTTTTATTTGTTAGAAGATTAGTTGAGTATGAGACGAGACAAACATGAGACTAGGTAGGAATGAAGGAGAGAGAAAGTGAAGCGCCCATTCGAGTTGACTTCTTGCTTTGTTTCCTGTCATCTTGTTTGACTGCTGGCCAAAAACTTTTTAAAAATTATTTTTATTTTTACTTTATTTTACTTTACAGTACTGTATTTGTTTTGGCATACATTGACATGAATCCGTCATGGGTGTACATGAACTCCCAAACATGAACCCCCCCTCCCACCTCAAAAACTTTTATCCTGAAGTTAGTGGATAAATCATAACAGACAGGATTAGACATTTCAAACTAGTCCCAATCCACCTAGATGCAGCTTTTGTCATAAATTCATACATAGCAGCTTATAAGAGATTAATTTTACATGTCAAGATCTCTGTACATGGAAATATTAATGCCAGAGGCTCTAGGATGCTTTCAACAGAAAATGATAAGTGTGCAAAAGATAGTGAACATATTGCTTTGAATAAACTCATATACTTTGGGTTATCATTGGCAATTATCTTGAAAACTCAGGTCACAGACAAAACTTATACTATAGAATGTATTTCTCTGTACATGGAAATATTAATGCCAGAGGCTCTAGGATGCTTTCAACAGAAAATGATAAGTGTGCAAAAGATAGTGAACATATTGCTTTGAATAAACTCATATACTTTGGGTTATCATTGGCAATTATCTTGAAAACTCAGGTCACAGACAAAACTTATACTATAGAATGTATACTGTAGAATCACAAGCTTTTTTCAGTCATTCAGTCCAGATATCATGTGCATATAATAATAAGTTCATTGGCCCAGTTTTAGCTTCCTAATAAGCCTTCAGAATTAACTCATAAATACAAGTTACTGGTTCCATAGTCCTACAAATTAAGATGAAGCCATTTTCTGATGATATTACATAGTTTAATGGCTGGACATCATATTTCCAAGGTGTCTCCATGTGTGCATGCATGCCAAGTCACTTCAGTCATGTCTGACTCCTTGTGACCCTATGTACCGTAGCCCGCCAAGCTCCTCTGTCCATGGGATTCTCCAGGCAAGAATACTGGAGTGGGTTGCCATGCCCTCCTCCAGGGGATCTTCCTGACCCAGGGATCAAACCCGCCTCTCTGTGTCTGCTGCATTGGCAGGCGGGTTCTTTACCACTAGTGCCACCTGGGAAGCCTGGTGTCTCCATAGTCTATGGCAATAGGAACAGGGAAAGTCAAAGCACCCATGCCTCTCTCCTAACAGACAAAAGAAGGATAATTTCTTTTTAAAGAAAATTAAGGCTAAGAGTAATCATAAATTTGTTTTTTTAATTTTTAGTTTTTTGGACACATGGCATGTGGCATCTTAGTTCCTTGACCAGGGATTGAACAGGCACCCCTTGCATTGAAAGTGTGGGGTCTTACCTACTGGGATGCCAGGGAAGTCCGCAAAGAAGGGTATTTTAGTGGCTGGCTTATAAAAGTGTATTATATTTTTGCCAGAGAGAAGCAGAAAGACAAGTAATAATGTCTGATTATATTCTAAGGATATTTTACTTTAGTCAGCTTAATTCACTTCATAAAGAGGACATAATCAGTTTTACTTCCTAATTACCTTCTTGAAATTCATTATTGCTTGGAGGGCACTGCTTTACTATCATTGATTTTTTTATATCGGGAAAATCTCCAACCGTGTGAGTTTGTGATCCTATCTTATGAAAGCCCTGGTACACCACAGACTCTTTTGGCTGGCAAAAATGAGTTCAACCTGAAAGGCTACAGCAGAGTTTACTTTTTACAAAACCAAATTTCTGCTAGTGTGGCTCTGCACGTTTCATCAGCCACTTGGAGCAACATGGTCCTTGGTGTATTTTTTTTTGCTGCAATTCATGGGGTCACAAAGAGGTGGACACGACTGAGCAACTGAACTGACTGAGGCCTCTATCCATCACCAACTCCCGAAGTTCACTCAAACTCATGTCCATCGAATTGGTGATGCCATCCAGCCATCTTATCCTCTGTCATCCCCTCCTCTAGTTACCATCAAATTCAAGTTAACTTGAGAATTCCTTGCTAGTCCAGTGGTTAAGCATCCATCTACCAATGCAGGAGACAGGGGTTTGATCCCTAGTTGGGGAAGATCCCACATGCTCAGGACAGCGAAGCTCAGGAGCCACAACTACTGAGCTCAGGACAGCGAAGCTCAGGAGCCACAACTACTGAGCTCAGGACAGCTAAGCTCAGGAGCCACAACTACTGAGCCCACTCACCCTAGGGTCGGGGCTCTGCCATCAGAGAGGCCACTGCAGTGAGAAGCCCACGCACTGAAAGGAAGGGAAGAGCCCACTCACCGAAATCACAGAAAGTCGTTACACAGTAATGAAGACCCAGTGCTGCTGCTGCTAAGTCACTCCAGTCATGTCCGACTCTGTGCGACCCCATGGACTGCAGCCCACCAGGCTCCGCCATCCCTGGGATTCTCCAGGCAAGAACNAAAAAAAAAAAAAAAAAAGGAAACAAGATGAAACAAAGGCATGAGGGGAAGACCAGACAGCCTGTGTTCTCTGAAATGTAAGAAAAGAAAGGTGGGGGTGTGTGATGGTTCCCAACGTCCCCTGGAGAAGGGAATGGCTACTCACTCCAGTGTTCTTGCCTGAAGAATTCCATGGACAGAGGAGCCTGGCAGGCTACAGTCCATGGGGTCGTAAAGAGTAAGACATGACTGAGTGACTAACACTTTCACACTTTTCAGATTTGGAGGGGGTTTCAGGAGTCAGATCTTCGTGACTGGCAGAGCCCGAAGCCAAGAGAGATGCGAAAGGCTGCAACCAAGGGACCACAGCCAAAATTAACAGTCAACCCTCAGATTCAGAGTAAGCATTTCTCTAGAGGGGCTGAACTCTGAGGAAGGAAAACTGAAGTCACCAAGGCTAAGCAGATAGGACCAGACAGTTATGAGACAGAGTCTGGAGGGAGCTCCAAAGGAGATGGAGGGTGGCTTCATGTGTGTCCCATTAGGGCTGGAGGGAGAGGCTAAGGAGAGCACAGAACACTTACACGTGTAAAGAGAACAAAGATCAGTGACTTCCAGAGAGACCCTGTCTGTGGAACGACATCAGGGAGGTCGATCATTTGCATGTACATAAAATATCTAGGAAGAGGCCCAGAGACTAGTAGGAGTGGTCATCTCTGAGGAGGGAGACTGTGTGATATCTCCTCCAGAAAGAAGAGGAGTTTTCACTGTATTCTGGTTGTTTTTTGTTTTGTTTTATTTTAATTCTGAGCTACATAAATATACCAAACAGAAGTTGTGTTTCTAAAGAAAATTAAGTTTTTAAAGTCAAGTTTTAAAATTTAAAGTTAAATTAAAAATTAGAGTGTTTAAATTGAAAATTAAAGTTTAATTTTAAAATTGCCATTTATTCACTTAGTATAAACAACTTACCAAGGCATTTCAAACTCTTGGTAAATTTCTTTTCATAATATATTACATAAGTGAAGCATGGTTTGGTTTATGCCCTTGTTGTTGGATATTTTGACAATTTCTTGACTTACTCTTTTTTTTTTTTTTCTNAATTGAAAATTAAAGTTTAATTTTAAAATTGCCATTTATTCACTTAGTATAAACAACTTACCAAGGCATTTCAAACTCTTGGTAAATTTCTTTTCATAATATATTACATAAGTGAAGCATGGTTTGGTTTATGCCCTTGTTGTTGGATATTTTGACAATTTCTTGACTTACTCTTTTTTTTTTTCCTCTCAGCTCCTATTTACTGTGAAATTACAGAATGTTTCTTAAAGTGTATTGTCAATTAAAAAAAAAAGTTAAGTTTTAAAATCAAGTTTTTAAAGAAAATTAAGTAAAATTAAAAACAAACAAAAAAAATTTGCTCCAAAAAGAATGGGAATGAAAGGGTAGGGAAGAAAAGAGAAGTCAAATATAAATGGGAAATAAGAGACCATTTTCTTCATGGTTTCATTTTAGTTGGTAAATTCATGAATGTTTCTAAGGCCAGCAAGTATGGGTCATCTTTGCTAGTTCCATCATGAATTAAAAACTGAAGGTGTAAAAATGTATCAATGTTCCTATTCTTCTTTAAAAGAGTATTTTAAATATGACCGTGACTGAAAAATCGGGCCCATAATCAAGTGGGAATTATATATAAACAATCTGCTGGTCATTTAATAAGATATTCGGTTATTTATAATAAATCACTGTTATTAAAAAAAATTTCTAGTTTCACACTGATACATTCTTTAAAAAATGCTGAAATCACACCAAATCTTCAAAGCTGCTGCTCGAAATATGTGGTCCAACCCAGATAGCACATAATGATACTGAAATAACGTTAACATAGTAATCTGTATAAGATAAAGAGTGAATATATACTGAGGAGTATTAACTAAAGAAGGTTAAACATGGTAAATCTTGGCAGTATTATGGGAAATCCATCTCTATCCAGTTACTATGGAAAGTTTTAGGGAGAAGATAAATTGCTATTGAATGCACAAAGAGAGGAGAGGAAATGCCAGGCATGTAATACCTGGGAACATTCAGAGATGAAGGAGGGAGAACTAGGTAAAGCCCAAATAAGTAGATGTTCTAGGGGAAATGAATTGTCCAGAGGATGAAAAGCAGGAAGAGAGTCAGCCTAGCAAAGACATGGGAGAAGAGGATGGAGGAAGAGGCAGGATAGAACACACATTGTGTTCAGTGGAATATGACTCAGCCATAGAAAAGAACAAAATGTTGCCATATGCAGCATCATGGATTCAACTAGAGATTATCATATGAAATAAAGTCAGTCAGAAAGAGAAAGACATATATATATATATATATATGATATTTATATGTGGAATCTAAAATATGGCACAAAGTAACCTATCTACAAAACAGAAACAGACTCACAGACATAAAGATCAGATTTGTGGTTGCCAAGGGAGAGGCGGGGGAGAGGGATGGACTGGAAATTTAAGGGTGTTATGGCACCCCACTCCAGTACTCTTGCTTGGAAAATCCCATGGACGGAGGAGCCTGGTGGGCTGCAGTCCATGGGGTCACGAAGAGTCGGACACGACTGAGCGACTTCACTTTCACTTTTCACTTTCATGCATTGGAGAAGGAAATGGCAACCCACTCCAGTGTTCTTGCCTGGAGAATCCCAGGGATGGCGGAGCTCAATGGGCTGCCGTCTGTGGGGTCGCAGAGAGTCAGACACAACTGAAGCGACTTAGCAGCAGGTGCAAACTATCACATTTAGAATGTATAAACAAGGTCCTACTGTGTAGCACAGGGAACCATATCCAGTCTCCTTAGATAAACCATAATGGAAAAGAATATTTTAAAAAGAATGTATATATGTGTAAAACTGAGTCACTTTGCTGTACAGCAAAGATTGGTACAACATTGTAACTCAATTATACATCAATTTTAATAAAAGAAAATATGCATGTTTAGAATGTTAAGCTGAACAGTCCCCTAGCAAATGGCAAGACTATGAACAAGTGTGTTGGAAAGGGATTGTGAATGGGATGAGGAACCAGACAAAGAGAATGTTTCAATAAAAAATTGATCAGTAGTGTCAGGGCTGCATAAGATACAAGAAAAATAAAGAGTCGGACATGACTGAAGTGACAGCAGCAGCAGCAGCAAGGTGGCTAAGCGTGACAGCCATGAGCACAGGAAAACTGGCCTTGGAAAGAAGACATTGCTTACAGAGAAGGGAGGAAGACCTAAGTTTTTAATTCACATCCTATGGCCTCTACCTCAGCTTAAGCACCTTCAGTCCTTAAGGAGGTATTGTATTATTTTCATGCATGTTTAGTCCAGACCCCTTACATATATCTGGATATCCTGTGGACATCATGGGACCATTTGCATGCTGGCTCTTCAGCATCTGGAGACAGCCCAACTAAAAGGGATTTAGAGAGTTCTAGGATCAACACTTCACTTAAAAGTACAGCAGTGAATGTTCCTAATTGAGGTTGGACAAACCATCTGGCTTGAGCCCCACTACTGTGCTCAAAGTCCCTGTGGCCAACTCTATGGACCCAGGAACATAGAGAATTATTTACAAAAACTCCTAAGACCATGCCAGTAGAAAACTCCTCTTGACCAGAGGTCCCCAACCTGTTTTGGCATCAGGGACCGATTTCGTGGAGGACAATTTTTCCATGGACTTATATGGAGGGGATGGTTTCAGAATGATTCAAGCGCATTTCATTAATTGTGTTTCTATTATTATTGAAACTTTATTTATTTATTTTTATTTCTATTATTATCGCATCAGCTCCACCTTAGATCATCAGGCATTAGATTTCAGAGGTTGGGGACCCCTGATGTAGACAATGCTATAAGGAGTCTGGGTTGTATACCTAGTAAGGGAGGAGGTGGGCCCAGTCTCTTTCCTAGGGCCGGTTTAGATCCAGAAGCTCCAGAGCCAACCAGCTGAGGAACAAGGTCAGAGCTGTGTCTATTAGAATGAAAACTCTGTGGGGAGCAGGTGCTTTGCTTGTCTTTAGTCCCTGGCATATACTAAAAAATGAACTGAATAAATGGAAGCATTCTACCTATAGCACCAGCACAGAAGCTTGGCGATGGTTCTGCTGAGCTCTTACTAGACAGCCCACAGATGAGAGCAGGGGATCAGGCAAGTCCCTGGCGGCACAACAGTAGTGCTAGGGGATCTGCAAAGGGATTGACAAGTGGCAGAAGGTCAGGAGTGGTCTCCAAGAGACAAGTAGGGGCAGAAAAAGGTTGAGATTCAAATTAGGGACATTTGTGTCCTCAACACAGAAGTAATGTTCATCATCTGTCATACAGAGCCTTGATTTTCTTATCTATAAAATGAAGATAATAACACCAACTCCCTCATGTTTTTGCTGTGAAGATTAAACAACACCATGTTTAAATGTAAAGGTCTTAGCACAGTTGGTGAAAAACTGCTGGACCTTAGACAAGAGCCTCTTTTCTTCCCATCTTCAGCACCCTGGACAGAGTAAGTTCTTATCACCAGGGAGAAGGATGTACAGTGTTTGCGTGGAGTCAAGTGTAGTTTCATATGTGAATGCAGTAAGGTGATTATGACAGTTATTGCCCTAAAGACTATGAGTGACAGTGAATGTAAACTCCACTGCTGACAGCCTGAATCAATATATATCAGGAGTAATGATCCATTGACTTCTAGGTAATGAGAGAAAGTTATGATGTTGTGGATGTATTATGGCTTTTTGGAATTTTTATTGTGTTCCTCCTGCATTAATATAATAACAAGAAGTATGAATCATTTGCTTCTGGACTGCAAGAAGCTGCAGACTGAGATGTTGATCATTTAATGTCAGAAAGTCAGCCCTGGAAGAAAAACAACCTGCACAGTGCCATGGGACTAACTGACAAGTGCTTTTAATTTGCAGCTAGCCACATTAGTGATTTGCCTCCGGAATTATTTGGTTCCTGTTTGGGAAAAAACACCTGTCATGTTAGAAGGGGGGTACATCAGTCAATCAAATATGGGCACTGAAAGTAAATTTTAAAATGGAAAATTGAGCATTATGTCCACAAAGATTTTTGGTGTCCACTGTGTGCTTAACTTTGTTCTAGGCATCAGAATACAGACTTTCATATCACACATTCCCTGTCATGAAGATATCTGTGCCGCAGTCACAGATGGAGCCAAATTAATGATGAATTGGAAGGCAAGATGGTAAATAGTAAGTTTAATGACAGATGACAGATTGAATAAGATGGGAGCTCGGAGGAGTGAATCTTAACACGAACGTGAAGAACCATGGCAGACGGTGTCCCTGGAATGTTAAAGGTTGATTAAGAATTGCCTCTGTATGTAGGAGAGATGTGAGGATGCATGCCAGATCACTTCAGTCGTGTCCAGCTCTGTGTGACAGCATGGACTGTAGCGCGCCAGGCTCCTTTGTCCATGGGATGCTTCAGGCAAGAATACTGGAGTGGGTTGTCATGCCCTTTCCCAAGGGATCTTCCTGATGGCATAAGCCAATACATAGTTGAGAAATAGCATGGTATTTGAATGGGGAGAAGAGGCCGCTGGAAGGAGTTTGCTATTATATATGTTGCAAGGCCAAGGGTTTGGGGAGACAAATATGCAGAAAGAGGAAGAATTTAGGCAACAATATGACTTGCCTTTCATGTTGAGATAAGTAGCCTTTATCTTTTAAGTGAATTTTATTGGAGCCATGGCTGGACATTTAAGAGTTTTAGGCAGAGTGAACACCTGATTGTGTTTAATTATATCAATATTTCATGATGTAGTAAGCTAAAAGGAGAAAGATATTTATATACCATGGAAGTGAAGTTGACTGAGCACTCACCTCTGTGAGTGCATGACAGGTGTTTTTTCCCAAACAGGAACCAAATAATTCCAGAGGCAAATCACCTAATGTGGCTAGCTGCAGACTCCCCTGTGATCACCTTAGTCATTTATGGCCAGTGTTCCACCCTCTTGTTTTCTCTCTGGGCGTACCGAATAACATCCTGCATTTAATATATGTACATATTTTTCTATAACTGCATTTCCATGCTAGGCATACCTAATAATCTCCTGTGACTGGGGCATAAGTGATGTTTGTATAATTTATATATCCATAGTCACTTGTTGAAGTTTTGTGTAGCATTAAAGAAGAACACACAAAATTATATACAAAGGCTGTTAAAATATTCCTCCCATTGCCAATCACATATACTTTTAAAGCTGGATTTTTAAAAATCATTTACTTAACAAGAACAATGCGTCATGACAGACTGAAGGCAGAGCATATATGATATGTTTTCTCTCAAGTCAGATATGAAAAAGATTTGCAAAAGATGTAAAATGAAGACATGCTTCTCCTTGAAATGTTTTGTTTCAGAAGATATATTTTCAATAACTTATTATTTATATTAGCATATAAACAGTCTATCTGTTTCAATCTTGAATACAGAAAGCATCAATAGGTATAGCCTATATAAACACTCTCTTTGGGGGGTCCTCAATAATTTTTAAGAGTGTAAAGAAGTTCTTAGAACAAGAACAAAAACAAAAAACTGAGAACTATCATGCTAGAACAACCAGGTGACTGAAATCTTACATTTTATTCAAATGTTTTATTTATGTTCACCAGTGTCCCTAAGCCAGTAGCAACTACTTCCGTTCTCTTAAATCCTGTTAGTACCTTATTTGTACAGTATCATTTATTACCACTTACTATGGCTTCTTTTTTGGTCATTAGTCACTAAATTGTGTCTAGCCTTTCCCTTCTCCAAAGGATCTTCCTGGCCCAGGGATCAAACCTAGGTCTCTTGCATTGGCAGGAGGATTCTTTACCACTGAGGCACCAGGGAAGCCCATGGCCTCTTTTTACCATGTATTAAATCTCTTATTAGAATGTAAGCTTCCTGATGGTAGGATCTATATATAATTTATCTTTCTGCCTCCCACTGTATCTATCACAGTTGTAGCACTAAATAAATACTAGTTTGGTGAACACAACACAAAAATGAACACAAAAAAAACTTCCATGCCAAGGCCACTCATATTTGGTATTTGAATCATGACTCTTGACTACATTTTATCACCAGATCCAAATTCAGATTGCAGGTATATCTCACTCTTTATTCTGTCCCATGTTTCTCTTCTGAAAAAACAAACAGATTCTATATAGTACTAGTATCATATTTTTTCTCAAATTAATTGGAAGAAAAAGCATCAGTGCCCAAAAGTCTCTGGGAAATAAGCCAATAAATATCACACTATTCTATCATGTTAGTCACTATTGACCCTATAAGCGAGAGAGAGTTATAAGAGAAAAGGGAGAAAGGCAATGTTTTCTATTGAAAATTATATAGTTTTTGCTTCCTGCATTCACATTCTTTGCCATCTGAGTCACCAGGGAAGCCTACATTCACATTCTTAATGATGATTAATTAAGTTCTCATTAATCAGGGGGTTATTATTGACCCCTTATTAAGGGATCATAGATATAATTAAATGAAAAACTATGGGCATCAACGAACAGTAAAGAGACAATTTAGAGGTGTAAATCTAAGTACATTGTTACAAAAGAATTTAATTCCTCTTTTCTTTATTTAAAGCAATTATTAAAATTCTTTGCATGACCTGCATTTGAGTTTTAGTTAAAAACAAACAAACAAAAAACAAAACTAAGCTCCTCCTGAAAGAAATTTCAGTAGAAAATTCAGGTGGTATGGTTTCAATTCAGTGAAAACATAAAATTTCTCATTCATTTCCTCAATTATATGCAAACATTTGAGTAGATCTTAGGATCACAGTGACTAGTTAAAGGTAATCCATCACTACAGGAAATTATTTCTTGGACTCCAACACTTTGCTGTATTATTTTTTTCAATAGAATAAAAAGTTATTTTCTTGAAATAAATCTGATCTATTAGTATCTGATTTATGTGCTTGCTATGGTGTTTCATCATGGAGAGAGAACAGGCAAAGCTGCATAGCATGTTGTCAATAGGTCTTTGTTCTGTCAGAGAAAAAAAATACAGCTTTTCCCTTGAAATACTTCTTCACATGCATGTGGTGCTTATGGAATCACCAAGACTTAGGTGAGGTGTATTAGCTACAGCGGAATAGCTCTTTGAGATAATTTCTTGCTATAAAGAACCATGCATCACAAGTTTTAAAAATATGTAAAAATATGAAGAAAATTGAAATATAAATACCAAGAAAAGCCTCTGACAGAAAAGCTGATCATGACTGCCTGAGGCCTGGGGTGACTATTGAATTGAAAGTTTCTATTTGCCTTTTCTCTACTTTTTTTTTTTTTTTACTCAGCAAAAGCCATTATGACCTTATAGGCCAGTTAATATCATGCCATTTCATTAATCATTTTCGATTACCCCGAGGATACATACAAAATGTTAACATGGTCCCAACTGTCCCTGATCCAGCCTGATTCATGGCTCTGGTTGTAGTTCTCATTGTAACTCAACAGTCTTTTCTCTATCTTCTGCATGTGGGGTGATTCCTGTTTGTCCTTCAAGTCTCAGCTTAAATGGAACTTCTTGAGAGAAGGATTCCCTGATCCCTCAATCTAAATTAGGTCCCCCAAGTTTTGCCATATCTTTAGGTTCCTTTATACAGTTTCTCAAACTTTGTAATTATATATTCACTTATGCATTTAATTGTGTTTCCCCTCCAGATCCAAAGCTCCCTGAAGAAAAGGAAGATGTTTACCAGGTTCTCCACTGAGTGAGAGCAGTATGCAGGCCAGTGACTGATGTCTATTAAATACTGGGCATGTCCCTTTTTTTAAACATTTTATTTTGTATTGGGGTATAGCTAATTAACAATGTTGCAACAGCTTCAGGTGAATAGCGAGGGGATTCAGCCATAAATATACATGATCCATTCTCCCTCAAACTCTCTTCCCATTCAGGCTGCCACATAACATTGAGCAGAGTTTCATGTGCTATACTTTAAATACAGCGGTGTGTGCATGTCCAGCCCAAACTCCCTAACTATCTCATACCCAGCAACCATAAATTCATTCTCTAAACCTAGGAGTTTCCTTTTGTTTTATAAGTAATTTCATTTGTATCATTTCTTTGTGGATTTCACATATAAGGGATATCATGAAATATTTCTCCTTCTCTGTCTGACCTACTTTGTTCAGTATGACAATCTCTAGATCAATCTATGTTGCTGCAGATGGAATTATTTGATTCTTTGTAATGACTGAGTAATAGTCCATTGTGTATATGTTCCACATCTTTATTCATTCCTCTGTCAATGGACATGAAGGGTGCTTCCATGTCCTGGCTCTTACTGTAAACAGTGCTGCAGTGAACACTGGGGTGCACGTATTCTTCTGGATCATGAACATGTCCTTTTTGATGGAATAAACCTTTAATTAATAGATGTTCAGATGATCATGCCACATATTACCAGTGTGTACTTCCCCTTTCTCATGAAGACCCTTACCAAGGCAAAGTCTAGCTAACTTCATCAATGAGAAGACAAGATTCCAAATTCCAGTGACCAAGATGAACTGAAAAACTTTTTCCTTAATTTTCCTGGACTTCCCTGAACCTTTGAGGAGGGCAGAAAAAATCTTTGCCTCAAACATTGTTTTCTTCAGATGACACCATCTGGGAATACAGGTAGCTATCAGGGACCACCAGACCACTTCTTTGGGTACCTGCAAGAGTAACTTCTCTTCTTAGCCACAAACAGGTTCTTTCTTTCCAAACGCTTGCAGAGACCATATTTCCAATATCCCAACATGCCCGAGGTCAGAGATTGTTGATCAGTGGCCAGTTGTACCTTGGGTCTTAGTCTCAGTTGTGAAGAAGGATGAAGTCAGGAAGAGCTCTGTGAACACACTATGGAATGCAGCCTTTTGCAGACCACTCCTGTACAGGAGGAAATGTTTTTCTTCAAGACCATTCCTGATTCTGGTTTCCTAATTCCATTTCTGAGCAGCTTCTCTGCACTGTGTTGTCTGCCTTTGGGGAAACAGAAGGCCCTCTTGAAGATGATGAAACTGTCCCTTGTCTCTCAATAAGTTCCCTTGATCTTACCTCTTTGTCTTGATTTGGACTTTATGTTGAATCATCTATTTTCCCATGCTCTTCCTAATTAATTTGCTAGGCTAAATTAGTGCCAAATAAATAATGAGTTTCCAAATTAACTGACACCATAATGGAACAGAGGTTTAATTAATTTACTATCAGGGGCCTTATACAGACAATTGTAAGTTTACAGCATAAAGTGATGGTATTTATTAATGTGGGAAGTTGTCCTATTTTAACAGGCAATTTTAATAACCAGACATTAATATGGAGACCTTTTCATTCTCATCTCTGTAAACAACAGAATTCAGGTCAGGCAAAGTTGTACTAATATTCAGTAACCTTAATTTCATATAAGGTTATTTGATTTTGCTTATGTAGCTTTGAGAATAGTTGATAACTCTTTCAGCTTTAATAGTTTAAGTATTCAAGATGATTTTTAATGCCTACTCATATATTAGAGGCATAAACATATGCAGAAATCTCTGGTATTTGCTTTTCACTGAATCAAGAATTGGAAGCTTTCTACGAAGACTGCCTCTAGTATATGCACTATTTCCATCTCTTCTGTTTCCCTAAATAGATTCTTATATGTCAGTTATTTCTATAGAACCCTAGGTGGACCATAAATTGGTGGAGACTGTATAATAACTGGTAACTTCTACTTGGTAAACATATGATTTGGGAAAATCATATCCTCTGAGAACTCTGATTTATTCTTGCATTAAATGTAGATATTGTAGATGTTCAGTCACCCTCCCTATTAAATCCACTGGGTTGTTTGGACTACCTGTATCAGTAATACAAATTAGTAGTGATAACAATGATTCCCATTATTTTATTATCACTTAGAAGTTCTACCTTCTACGTCTCTGATAGATTCCTTTTTTGGCCAGCTCTCCCCGAACCAGATCATGATGGGATTCTGAAATGTAGGTCTCAGTATACTTCAACTAACTTGAAAGATTGAGTGAAGTTTGTAGAAAAATGTCTGGCTAGAAAAGTATATGCCTCTTAAAAAAAAAAAAAGTATATGCCTCTTAAGATCAATGATTTGAGAGGGTAATTAATGGAGAAGGGGAGATAGAATTTGCTCAGTCTTTAAAGAGTGTGGAGCAGAAATAGGTGGGGCTATAAGTAATATTGAAAATATAGATGATTCATATGACACAGAGAGAGAGGAGGGGAGAAAAGATGAGAACATTAAAGTTAATGCTCTGTCATGTAAGTATTCAATAAAATTTCTAGTTAATATTTCAGCTTATTTTTTAGAAGGTGTGGTTTTTCTATTTGCATTCAAGAAAAAGTGTTATAATTTATGCTAAGAGAAGATGTGAAAATCTGTGTAAATGTTATTTGGGATTTCTCTGTGAAGCAGTAATAAGCAGTTTAAACAAGTATGTAAAATCCATCACAGAATATGCTCAAGAGAGGAAAGATAGATTCCCATGACCACTAAAATGGGAGAAGTTATTTGATGTTCTACAGCTGAAACAATTTTATATTCATAACATTTATTTCTCTCATGAATAAGTTACTTAAAAAAAAAAACTAAAAATTTGAGGGGACAAAGGTGAAGAAAGGAATGAAAGAACTATAAATGTTCTTCTACTTCAAAAATTTTCTGACAACTGAGCCAGAAGACTTTCTGCATCTATCAGTGACTTCTTCTTCATGTGTCATAGAATGAGTTCAGCATGCTAAAACTGAAATTTATGAAGAGTTAATATGCATTAGTCAGGAAAAACTTTGTGCCTCCACATAGATAAACTCCACAAGAAAATTCTTTTTTTTTTTTTTTTTCCACAAGAAAATTCTTAAAGGAAAAGATTAGCTGCTGGCACAGGATATATGTCTTAATAATATTACCTGTACTCTCTCGAGACTCATAACTTTTTCTCTCTAGACAGACAAAGATAGAATCCATGGTAGAACATCCTGTATGTATTTTTATGTTTAAAACCTCTTACTGATTTATCTGTCATTCAAAATAAAATCTGTTGTACTCAGCATTACTATTTTCATTTTAGAAATGAGGCAACAGATTTAGAGAGGTTCAAGAACAAGAACAGAGTCATTCAGCTAATAAGTTGCAGAGCTGAAATTCAAAGAGGGGCAATGTTTTCATGTTCCTTGTGCTTTAGCTTTAGTGTAAACCTGGACTTATGAAAATATGTGCCTTTTGGCAAATACGTCTCATCATCATGCCTGGTTTTAATGTTTGTGGGTCTTAGGACACAGATATCAATGTAGGTCCATAAATCTAAGTATTTAAAAGTTTTAAATCAAGCTAACAAACTGTAAAACTATATTTTAATCTTGAATCCTGAGAAATCTACCTTTATCAAGCCAGTTTTTTAAAAAAAATTTAATTGAAGTATAATTACTTTACAATGTTGTGTGAGTTTCTGTTGTACAACAACATGAATCATCCTTAAGTATACATGTATCCCCTCCCTCTTGAGTTTTCCTTCAACCCCACCCCCAATCCCACCCCTCTAGGTCAACACAGAGTCCCCGTGGAGGTTCTGGTGTCATACAGCAACTTCCCACTGGCTGTATGTTTTATACATGGTAATGTGTACGTTTCAGTGTGACTCTCTGAATTCACCCCACCCTCTCCTTTCCCCACTGTGTCCGCAAGTCTGTTCTCTACATTTGCATCTCTATTCCCGTTGACAGATGAATGGATAAAGAAGTTGGGGTACAGATATACAATGGAATATTACATGGCCACGAAAAGGAATGAATTTGAGTCAGTGGAACTGAGGTGGACAAACCTAGGGCCTGTTATACAGAGTAAAATAAGTTAGAAAGAGAAAAAAAAAACCCATCATATACTAATGCCTATTTATGGAATCTGGAAAAATGATAGTGATGAACAAGGCCAGCTTTAAATTGAGAACTCTTGGTCTCCTTATATTTCCAAGATGTGACTCATATCCCAGTCCCTTCTCTTCACACCCTAGGCTATGTCTTGTGCCCTGAAGGGCCTTATGCATAACTGTGTAGATACTCCAGGCCCTGTAGCCACACCCTATCCAACACCTCCCCCACAACAGCTGGCTTCCCTTTGGCCTGGAGATACACACATGTGCCCTGAAGTCCACCTCAAAAAAGCAGACCCACACAGGCTCTGCAAGTGTGTGCAGGACAGTCTGGGTGGAAATTTCAGTTTCTTTCGTATCCAAAGTCTGGTCTAGAAGTAGGGGGTCTGGGGGTGTGCACTCTGTATTAGCTGCATGCATTTGCTCCTGTGGATTTCTTAATCCACAAGGAGGGGCACAGTCAGAGGAGGGGTGAGGAGGGGTAGAGGCCCCTGATGTTGGGTATAAGGATAGTTCTGCTCACACTTGTAATTTGTAATAGCAGGGACAGAAATGGCTCCCATAACTTGAAATAACCAATCATTCATTATCTGTTCATAGGTCAGCACTCTTTTCATTCATCTCAGAAAGCAGTGGTTGAGGATCTTTCTAACCCTCTCTCTAATCTTCACCTACTCCTCTTCTGTACTCAGGAATTGAGGTAAAGAAAGAGAAAGCAAGTGCAAAACATATCAGTTCAATCCATTTGACATACTCTTGAATTTTCAAAAGAATTCTGGTCTAAGTTAGCTACAAGGCCAGTCTAAAATCCTCTCAGCAAATGCTTGAGAAATGGACCAAGAAAGAGCAAAAACCCACTTCACTATAAGCTAGCCCACCAATGTTCTCCCTGGAATCTGGGCCAATAACTCATGATGCTATTTACCAAACTGTTCTATGCCCTTCCCTTTACATCTATCATAAGAAATGTGCTAGGCCCCAAGAAGCTTCAGAATTAAAGAATTAAGACCCTAGAACTGAGCTGACTGAAAAGTCATCACATTATGCCTTTTTGTCAATGTATATCAACATAAATTATTTGAGAGAAAAAATTACTTCCTGATGTTTTTCATGTTGAAACATATACAGTGCAGGCTCTGCCAGGAAGAATGTGTAGATTCCTGTAGTCAGTACTCACTGACATTCTGAAGAGACTGTTGAGTATGAAGCACAGAATATGGGAAACTGATCAAACACTTATCTCTAGTTTCTGTGGAAATTAGCATACTTACCTAAAGAGTGATACTGTTGCAGGAAGGGGGCTCCCTTCCAGGGCCCAAAAGTGCACTCTTGGCTAACACTCAGAAATGAGTTGTCTGAGGAGACACACATACTGACAAAGCAAGAGGTTTTATTGGAAAGGATGCCCATGTGGAACCAGGAGGGTAAGGGAACTCAGGAGAACTGCTCTGCCACGTGGCTCATGGTCTTGGGTTTTATGGAATGAGATTAGTTTCTGAGTTGTCTTTGGCTAATCATTCTGACTGAGAGTCCTTCCTGGCAGTGTATGCATTCCTCAGCCAAGATGGATGCCAGCAAGGATTCTGGGAGGTGGTTGGACACGTGGTGTTGCCTTTGACCTTTCCCAAACTCTTCTGGTGAGTGGTGGCTTATTAGTTCTGTGTTCCTTACCATGACTTCCTGTCATAAAATAACTCACACAAATGGTTACTATGGTACCTGGCCAAGGCGGCGGTTTCAGTCTGTGTGCTTTCCTTAACAATACAGGGTAAAATTTCAGGATCAATTTCATCTAACTCAATCCCTTTGCTTTTAGAAATGTAATATAGATGTTGAAGCTAAAGAGAAAATAAAGCTGAAGTTAGAAAAAAGCTATCATAAAATCATCATTGGTAATAAGTATTTTAATAAACAAATCTACTTTAAGGGAAGCTATATATTTAAGTTTCAGAGACTGGTTGGTGAACAAACTAATGTAAGAACTCTTCCTCTTTTTCCTAAACATAGTGGAAAATTAAATCAATTATTTTATGAACAGGTTATTACTAAGAAACATGAAATGAGAACAGAATGAAGATGGAATGAAACCGTTTAAACACACATTGTGTTACTTAAAACATAAGTGAAAACAAGTCCTTGCTTAATGAATTTACCAAGTTTTCTAACGTGTGTATTAACCACTGTTGGCATTTAGCTGTTGCATAAAGTTGTAATGTTGGTTGCTGAATGAGGCCTTTGTGGTACTCTGCGTTGGTGGTTCCTATTACTTGGCCTATTGTGAAATCATCTACAGTAACGCTTTCAAACTTCAATGTTCCTGTTACCTGTGGATCTTGATAAAAATAAGTATTCTGATTCAGCAGGTCTGGGGTGAGGCCCGATATTCTGCATTTGTAACACATTCTCAGGTAATTCTCACATTGTTGGTCTGTGCACCATACTTTGGATAGCAAAAGCCTAGAGACCTGCATAATGATACATATTCTGCGGTCTCACTTCTAGAGATTCATACTTAGGACAATAGACCTTGTGAAGTTTCTTATTTTATAGATGTGCAAACTGAGGCTTAAAGAAATGTAGTGACATGTAACAAAATAGCAGTCAAACCAACAGTAGATCAAAGGCCTCCTCATCCCTCAGCCCATTGCTGTTTTACTTACCCAACATGTCCTGTATTATGGAAACTTTCTGCATTTGCATTTAGGATGTGCCACTTGTGCAGATGCATTAAGGCCCCATGTTCAGAAGGTTCCCATGACTGGGGGCTAATGTTCTATGAAATATTGAAATTTGTAATTGTTTTTATTTTTGAATTTACGATTTAGAATTAAAGTCCAATGGGACAATGGAGCACAGGTAGAGGGAGAGCTTGGAGCCTTGGCTCCACACATGGACTTGCCTCCTGCAGCTTTCTTACGTCCCTAGGATAGACGATTGCCTCCTGCTATCAACCCCTGATGCCTCAGGCTTTGCTTGGCCTCCCTTACCCCAGCTCTGCCCTAGACCTCTGCCATCTTCCACCTGGAGTGGTGATCAGGTTGAACTGGGGAGAGAAGGCTCATGTCCCTCCAGCATCCTCCTCCCCTGTGGAGACTGGGAGATGCATGTGGGGAGGATTAGGGTTGAGAGTGTCCTGTGATATCTCAGGGTGCATCAGTATAGCAGTGTGATGGGTCAGCAGGAACTTCTCATCTACCCCATTCAAGTACCAAGCGTGTCTCTGAGCAGAGGTTTAGATCCCTTGGGTTTACCCACATGTCATGGGTTAGAAAGACATTCTAATTATATAATCTAATGTATACATTAGATATTATACAATATATTGATATTAATAATATCAGTTCTATATTCTTTTTGTCTATATATTAATATAATGTCTAATTTTAATATTAGATATTACTATTCTTATTATATAGATAATACTATGTCAGTTGCTCAGTCATGTCCAACTCTTTGCAACCCCATGGACTGTAGCCCACCAGGCTCCTTGTCCAAAGAATTCTCCAGGCAAGAATACTGGAATGGGTTGCCATTCCCTTTTCCAGGGGATCTTCCCAACCCAAGGATTGAACCTGGGTCTCTTGAATTGCAGGCAGACTCTTTATCATCTGAGCTACCAGGGTAGCCCAGATACTAGATTATATATAATTAGAATATCTTTCTAATTTCAGGGAATGCTCTATTTACACATGCACAAAATCTAAAATTTAAAGTTATCTCCAATGATTCCAAAGTTATTAAGCCTTCCTTTCAAGCTCAGTACTAAATAACTTGGTTCCCTGGTTAGGAAAAGTTTTGTTCATCTTAAATACTTCATGTGCACAGTATCTTCAACAAGCACAATAAAATTGGTTTATTTGCTTCAGCTTTGTCTGTTCAAAATATCTGACCCTTCCAGAGTTTTGGTCATTCTTCTGTTTCACCTTGGAGAGTTTTGATAGATTGTAGCTTTTGAGGAATTGGCCCATTTCATCAAAGTTGTCAACATCATGTCCATAGAATTGTTTGTACTAATGCCTTACCCTCTTTTGAATGCTTGTGGGGTATGTAGTGGTATCTCCCATTTTGCTTCTCAAACTGGTCATTTGTGCATCATTTTTTTCCTGTCAGTTTTACTGGAGATTGGTCAATATAATTGTATTTTTTTTTAAGTGAGCTCTTATGTTCATAGATTTTTTTTTTCTATTTTTTTTGTGCTTAGTGTCATTGATCTGCTCTTACTATTTCCTCCTTTCTGCTTGCTTTAGGATTATTTTGCTCTTCTTTTTCTCTGATTTCTGTGGGTGGAAGGTTGGGTGATTGATTTGAGACCTTTCTTATTTACTAATATAAGCATTTAATGCTATATATTTTACTCTAAGCACTATTTAGCTGCATTCCACAAATCTGATATGCTGTGCTTTCAATTTTGATCAATTTCAAATACTTTCATTTGTTCTAGAGCAGGTATACCAATGATGAATTCTCTGTTTTTATTTATCTGATAACATCTTTATTTCACCTTCATTCCTAAAGGATATTTTCACTGGATATAGAATTCAAGGTTGATAGCTATTTTTGGTAGACTCTCTAAAAGTTTTCCTACTGCTTAATGGCTTTCTTGATTTCTGATGATTGTCATTCCAATTATATATTCCCTATATATAATATGCTTTTTTCCTCTGACTGCTTTCATGCATGTGGAAGGGGTGGTAGAATTTGGTTTTCATCAGTTTGATTATGGCATGTCTGGGCATGAACTTCTTTGAGTTTATCATGTTTGGGTTTTACTAAGTTTTATGAACCTGTAAGTTTATATATTTTTCAAAGTTTCCATGTATTACTTCTTTAGTTTTTTTTCTAAACTACCCTCCTTGTTTTCCCCTTCTGAGATTTTGGTGACATGAAAGTTAAACCTTTTAGCATTTTTACACAGTTCCACAGGAAAGGGTATGATCATTTTATTTCATTTTGTTTTTTTCCTTTGTGGTGCAAACTGAATCATTTCTGTTTACCTTATTCTGCTGTTGAGTACATCGGCTGTATTTTAAGTTTTGGTTTTTGTGTTTTTCAGTTCTAAAATTTCCATTTTATTCAATTTATACCTTGTATTTCCATGCTGAGAAGATTCATCCTTTCAGTGTTGGTCCTTAGGTCTCAGAGCATGGTTATCATGGCTGCTTTGAAAGTCTTTGTATCATAATTCCAACATTTGTGTCACCTTTGGATCGGTGTCTGTTGCTTGTCTCTTGCTTTGTGAGTTGTTGAGATTTTTTTCATTCTTCATATAGCAAGTAATTTTATATTATATCCTGGAGATTCTGAACATTATATTAATAGAGTCTTATATCTTATTTAAATCCTAGAGAAACTGTTTATTTTGGGTTACCACAGCTTTGGTATTTGTTCATGTCAGATTCATACACATTGAGCCCTCTCCTCAATATCTTTGACAATCTCTCATTCCCAAAGGGCCCTCTTCTAGGTCTGATGGCCAAAAGCCTAGAGCTTTAGTTTCTCTTTTTGCCATGCACTGCCACAGCTGAATATGCCTCCAGAACCAAGCAGTAGGGAGATAAAGAGAAACAAAAAGCGTTATGAGTCTTTTCAACAAATGGGATTTGGCAGCTGGATATCCACATGCAAAAGAATAAAGTCAGGCCCCTACCTCACATTGTTTTATTAATATTATAGAGTGATTAGTAGTTGAGCTAGCTGGTTCACTTGGCGGACTTTCAAGCATAAATATGTGAAAATCTTTTAAACCTTCCACTCTTCTCTTCAGGCATGGAGGGAAAGTGGTGGTAAAATATTCTGGTCTTATGTGAGCTGGGTGGATGAGAGTAGTTGAAGGCCCCACCATTTAGTGTGAAGACATCCTGGAATTCTACTATGCATCCTGCAGTGGCCCTGCAAACTTTTATATAGTTATAGTTTCTCTCTCTTTTCTTTTTTTTTAAGATAAGGGAGTTTGCTCCTGCCTCTTTGATGTTGGTTGTCCAAAACCTCTCTAAGTCAATTTCTCCAGAGAGTAAAAATTTGACCCCCCTGCCTAAGAATGGGGTATAATTGGTTTTCAGAAGTAAGAGGGAGAATCATGGATTCTAATTGCTTCATACATATATATATTTTTATATATTTATATTTATATTTATATTTAACCAGTTTGATCCTTGCCCACTGAAGAACTTTGTGTCTCCAAGTCCTAGTCACAATGGCCAGGGGTGCATATTCTCACTTATCATTAGCATTTCTCCCTACAGCTGCCTTGGTTGTGTTCCTTCTGCCTTAATAAATCAGTTATTTCTCTCTGTGTCATCCCCATAAAAGTATTCTATGGCTACTATCTTTTTTTTTTCCTCCTGTATTTGTCTGTGTTAACTTAAAACTTTATTTTCATTCCTGTAATATCATTTAATGTGTTCTTGGGAGAGAAAGGTGATAAGCAAGGTTTTTTAATATGGCATGTTTAACTAGAGGCTTAATGTATTGTTTTATTTAAATAAATCAGAGATAACTTAGAACTGATAAAGGCCAAAGAATGCCTTGATCCTCAGTATTAAACTATATCTGTCCAAATTAGATAATGCAATTAGGAGAATAATGAGGAAACCACTCTCTCCTAGTTCTCCAAGGAGGTTCAAGGGATGAATTAGTCGATGAGAGATAAGTCCTTACATCTTATGCATTACATCTTATGCATTACATCTTATGCATTTTGGGTGAGATGGTCCTGTGGGGAAGTGGCTCTGTTTTAATGGAAAATGTGAAATGTGAAAATTAATCTATGAAAGGAATGAATTATGGTTATAGATAAGATTGCTAAAATTTGCATATCCTTTCATTTGAAGGGTATCTTGGTACTCAATCTGACCCATTGGAGTTTCCTTGGATAAGAGCCTTGGCAGGGACCCAGCCTAAGTAATTTATGACCTGAGAGTGGTAATTTATATCACATCCATCGTCTTCTACCTCATTCCAAGGGAAGAATGTCCTGACTGTGAAAGAATTCTGACCCAGGGCCAGGGAGCAGGGCTGATGTGTAATATTCTTGTATCCACATTATGTAAGTTAATTAGGTAAGGTTAAAATAGGGCATCTTTTGGTTATTTTAAGAGCCATCCGTAAAATACCACCTAAAGTTATACAATCTCTGTGAGGGATCTTGATGGTAACTTCTGGTTGCTGTAAGCATCTCTGTTCTGCTGTTCTATTAACATGTAAATAGAGTTGCTCTGTGACTTGTTTGTGGTGGTTTGAACAAAGCATTTCACTTTCAGTCACCAAAATGGAACTGCTTGAAAGCTGTTCTCCAAGACTGATGACAGTGAAGGTCATGGACTTCAGCAAGGGAATTAGGAAGTACAGCACTGACTGTCTCTGGTTTGCAGAACATTTACCTCTGAGATAAAACCTTGGCTTTTATTTTCAAGGATATCTTAGAGTAGGCAAAGGTAATGCAATTACTCTCAGTGGAAGTACACAGTGATAGAACAATGGGAACACTTAAAAGGTGCCCTTAACCATTTTCATATAAAGGGAAGGCTGAAAAGTCTCTGTTCATTCATTTATGTTGTCATTATAAAATGTCTTGGAAACCAAGGTTCATGAGTGTAAATTGCTGGGGAAGCAATTGACATAATTAATGGAGGAGAAAATGTTCTTTTAAAAATGTCCCTATAATCAGAGTTTGGATATAGTGTGCATTGAAATATGTGGATGTTGGTGTACATATTTGGCTTGGAGATACATTTTTTTTCCTCTGATGCATCCATTGGGCATAAATGAGTATTAGATCCTTACACCCACTTCATTAATTTAGAACAGTACTCTGTCTATGATATCAGTAGTACCCAAGCATGTATAAATTTTGATCATCACATTCATATACACATCATATCTCATACATTACTTAAATTGTTAAAATAAATTTCCAGGCAAAAGTGAGACAATTTAAAATGTGATGGCATACTTATAAAATTGTCAATTTATTTTCTTTTACAAGTATCCATGACAAAAACAAACACAGGAAAATATCTCAATGTCCACTTCACTTGATATCTTTTCATAGCAGTGATTATAAAAATAATCAGTTAAGTCAATAATGTAGTTTATCACAAATAATTTTGACAAATTCTATCCTTAAAATGTAATATTTACAGCTGAGATTCAAAGTACAGTTGAAACTAAATTGGCTTTGAATATTAATTTTATATTTAAAGCATTATTGGAAAATAGAGTTAATAATAGTACCTTCCTTATAGGATCATTATAACATTTCCATGATTAGTTCATGCAAAATGTTTAAAACTGCCTGAAGAATAGTAAACACTGAATAAACTGCATTTATTATACTATTAACAATATAACTTACAGTTAGGCTGACAGTTACAGTTAGAATTGAATGTAATTTTATATTCTACTCTTAAATCCTGTTGGCACTTGTTTGACATTCCTGTACTTAAATTAAGCTCTTAATCTTTACTTAAAAGTCTGGGATTAGGTCTTTCATCCCAGTAAATATTTCCTCCACATTTAAAAATGTGGTGAATGCTGTATCAATCCCAAATATTCTCTATAACTACAATTTGGTAGCTGTGTCCCATAAATGAAAATAAAAACTTACAGAAAGTCACCAATTAAATATACTACAACTATATCACATGAGTAAACGAATTTTTTATTTTCAAGGAAATGTGTACGGTGAGCTGTGTTTTAGAATACAGTTTTGCTTTAACATTTTTGTTTTACATTCTCCACTAAGTAAATGTTAAATCAAAGGCAAATTTTGTTAACCTGAGATTCTTACACAGAAAGTTTATGATTAATGTCAATTGGCACAAAAACTAATCAAAGATTTATTAGATGCTCTGTTCCCACAAAACCCACGTACAAAAGTGCTGCTAGAATGATTTATACTTGTCAGACTTAGTTAAGCCCCTAAGACCAAAGTCAAATTGAATTTGGGATACAGTAAAATGAGGGCATCATTATTTCCACTCCCCCAGATTCTCTTAAACGTTAGTCCATTTATCACTGACCATCCCATTTCAGTGGGAAACATAAGAGGCTATGTTGAGCATTTTATCTGGGAGTATTATGTTGAACCTAAAACATAATATTCTTTCAACTGCTTTAAGTTACCTGTACCTGATGCTTCCTTTATAAAGTGTTAGCAAGTCTGTTTCTGTACAAGTGGCTGCAAACCATGTGACCTAAGTTAAAAAAAAAAAAAAAAAAAACTTGCTTTGAGAGAAAGTATTGCTGGTATAATAACAGGGCTCAACAGGTATTTGCAAATTTTTAAACTCTTCTCTCAAGAGGTATAGTGGTCTCTTTGAAACATGAGGTCCATTGAGTATGAACCAGGACAAAGATAAAACTGAAGGACATGAGATATTTCTATACAAAGAAGGTTCTGGCAGACTCAATGAGTTGTCAATTCCTTGCCCAAGTAAGATTCGAGATTATCCTAGTGGATGATCTGCTGGAAATCAGGAGTGGAGGGAGAGCCTTATTTATATATAGATTAGGCATGTGTGGAAGAGATTATGCATACATATGATAAGCTTCCAAAGGACTCATGCCAGATACACAGGATATGAACTTAAGTCAAGGTGCCTAATTCTGGGTCCTGCCAATGTAACTGACATCATTTGTGTGTGCTAAGTCCCTTCAATTTGGCCAACTCTTTTGTGGTCCTTTGTAGCCCACCGGGCTCCTCCATCCATGGGATTCTCCAGGCAAGAATACTGAAGTAGGTTGCCATTTCCTTCTCTAGGGGATCTCCCTGACCCAGAGATTGAACCTGAGTCTCCTGCATTGCAGGTGGATTCTTTACTAATGAGTCACTGGGAAATCCCATTATTTATACCACTACCCAAGAAGAGGTTAAGGTCTTAATATATAACCACATTCAAACTCACTCCATCCCTTAGCTAATCCAGGACACACTTGCAGGTCTAATCTCTCCATCGACTAGAGGAAGGGGTTGACAGGTACTGGGCTCTCTGCAGCAAGACTGACAAGCCTGAAGAGTGGGGAATATTTGTTTGCCTTACCAGAAAATTCCAAGTTTGGTTTCATGGCCTTAAATCCAGATTAAATCTATCAAAAGTTTTTGACTCCTCCACCTCTTTCAGAGTAAGAAATTTCACTGAATTAGCTTCCTTAAGATGATTTCACATTATCCTCTTGAACACTGAACTTTGGAGAACTTGATATGATTTCCCAAATGGACCATACTCCTTATACCAGCCTCATTGGTAGGAGGTTGGTGGCTAGTCCATTCCTCTGGGGCTTGCAGTCATTCACTTTGTCTCCTTCCGAACTTTGATAATCAATTTATAGCTAATTAACTACAAATTTAAAAATATGTATTGCTTGAAAGTGAACGTGAAGTTGCTTAGTCATGTCTGATTCTTTATGACCCCATGAAAGGTAACCTACCCGGCTCTGCCAACCATGGGATTTTCCAGGCAAGAATACTGGAGTTGGCTGCCATTTCCTTCTCCAGGAGACCTTCCCAGGGATCGGACCTGGGTCACATATGCATGTATAAGTGAATCACTTTGCTGTACACTTGAAACTAACACAACATTGTTAATCTATATCTACTATCAGTTCAGTTCAGTGGCTCAGTTGTGTCTGACTCTTTGTGACCCCATGGACTGCAGCATGCCAGGCTTCCCCTGTCTATCACTATTTCCCAGAGCTTACTCAAACTCAGGTCCATTGAGTCAGTGATGCCATACAACCATCTCATCCTCTGTTGTCCCCTTCTCCTCCTGCTTTCAATCTTTCCCAGCATCATCAGGGTCTTTTCCAATAAGTCAGTTCTTCACATCAGATAGCCAAAGTACTGGAGTTTCAGCTTCAGCATCAGTCCTTCCCATGAATACTCAGGACTAACTTCCTTTAGGATTGATTGATTTTATCTCCTGCAGTCTAAGGGACTCCCAAGCATCTTCTCCAGCAACACAGTTCAAAAGCATCAATTCTTTAGTGCTCAGCTTTTTGTATGGTCCACTTATTTACTATGTCTTTTGAACTGTGGTGTTGGTGAAGACTCTTGAGAATCCCTTGGATTGCAAGGAGATCCAACCAGTCCATTCTGAAGGAGATCAGCCCTGGGATTTCTTTGGAAGGAATGATGCTAAAGCCGAAACTCCAGTACTTAGGTCACCTCATGTGAAGAGTTGACTCATTGGAAAAGACTCTGATGCTGGGAGGGATTGGGGGCAGGAGGAGAAGGGGACGACCGAAGATGAGATGGCTGGATGGCATTACTGACTCAATGGATGTGAGTCTGAGTGAACTCCGGGAGTTGATGATGGACTGGGAGGCCTGGTGAGCTGCGACTCATGGGGTCGCAAAGAGTCGGACATGACTGAGCGACTGAATTGAATATAAAATACAAATTTTAAAAATATATACTTAAGTTTACTTGTACAAGTTGCTCTACTGTACATCCACCAAATTGTCTTTTAATTCAGCTCCTCCCAGTTTAGTCCCATCTTTTTTGGGGGGGAAAGTTAATGGTGCTGCCAAATGCTCAGCATTTACAAAATGTTGCTCCCCAGTGTATTTTCCCCAGGAATTCAGCTTCTTCCACTGTGTTTCTCTGATCAATAGAGTGTGCCTTAACCAACATTAAAAATTTAGAAATTGTGCACTGACACCTGAATCCTCAAATCACCTGGACTTTTGGATGGGTAAATTCAGTTTACATCCTGTTAATAGCCCTTTGTTTTAGGATTGCCTCATATATCTCTGAGCGTGGCTGCCTGGGTTAGTCTGAATTGAATGGATACATCCTTTATTCTTTATAGAAGTCAACACTTTGGCTAGAGGTCGGTTTACCAGCAGACTAGTTGAGTTTAAGTTTGGGTCTCTCCCTTACATAGTCCCAGCCAGGGCTGAGAGTTGTAAGTGTCCTATCTGAAGAAGGAACTCTTGAATATAACCAGGCAGCATCTACAGAAGAATTTCTGGCTACTTTTCCAAAAAGACCTAAGAGGAAAGACCTGGATCTCTTAGAACCCAGTCATTTCTTATTATTCCTTTTCTTATCTCAATAAATATTCATTTGTACCTAGTTTTGTGTTCTTTTGCTTAAAGAATCCCCTTTCTCCCAATAGTCGAAGCTTCAGGCAGGCCTCACACAGCCTGGATCAACCCCTGCTCTTGGCATCACTGGTTATTTTTGCAGCCTGCAATGTTCCTGCCTTGTTACCTGGCAAGTGCATGGTAGGAGGCTGCCTCTCTTCATGTTCCTCACTTCACACTCGGGGATACATTAGCTGTGCAAGAACTTGTACTAGTTGTCTACGCTTGACCTCCAATAGGTTTTGTCTGGGACAGCCTGCTGCATCCCTTTCTCCTTAATTGGCTCAGCGGTGACTTATATTATCTGATCCCTCTCTTTCTTTTTTCTTCTGCTTCTTGTCTCAGCTTCTTAGACTGTTCAGCTTTTAATTTCTTCCCCATAGAACGGTCTTTGATGAGAAGTGTTAACAGGGAATCATGGTGACTCTAAGAGAGTCTGCAAAGCAATTGGAATTCATGGAGCATTCCCTATAGAAGCACCCTTTTATATAAGAAGGTGATCCTCCAGCCTCAGCAATTTCTATATCTCTGGAACACAGTCTACTTAAATATGTAAAGGAAGTCTCCCTCCTGTGCCCTGGTTCATCTTGAAAACTGACTTCTCTGACTAAATTCTTCCATAAAAAGACAAAGGCTGTCATATTAGTTTAAAAAACAAAATCAGAAGATGTGTTGGTCACAGGAAACTTGGTTCAGGTTGTAGGGAAGGAAAATTTTCTTCACTCTAGTTCTTTGACTGGCTTAATAATTTAGTTGACACAAAACAGATTAATAGAAGAAAGACAAAAAGTCTAATAACATGTGTATGTTGCAGGAAGGGGGACCCTCTCCAGGACCCAGGAGGGGGCTCTTGTCTAACACTTGGAAATGAGTTTTCCGAGGAGACGCATGTGCTGACAAAGCAAGAGACTATTGGGAAGGAGTGCCAGGGCAGAGAGCAGCAGGGTAAGGGAACCCAGGAGAACTTCTGCAGTCTTGGGTTTTATGGTAAAGAGGTTAGCTCCTGGGTATCTCTGGCCAGTCATTCTGACTCAGGGTCCTTCCTGGTGGCACGTGCATCGCTTAGCTGAGGTGTATTCTAGAGAGGAGAATTCTGGAGTTTGATAGGATATATGAACTAGTTTCTCCTCTTTCCTTTTGCCCTTTCCTGAATTCTTCTAGTGGGTGGTAGCTTGTTAGTTCCAAGTTCCTTATCAGAACCTCTTGATGTAAGATAACTCATGCAAGTGGTTACTATCATGTCTGGCCAGGGCAGGTGGTTTTGATCAGTGGTTCATCTAACAGATGCATGGGAGACACCAGGGAAAACTGCTGCTGCTGCTGCTAAGTCACTTCAGTCGTGTCCGACTCTGTGTGACCCCATAGACGGCAGCCCACCAGGCTCCCCCATCCCTGGGATTCTCCAGGCAAGAATACTGGAGTGGGTTGCCATTTCCTTCTCCAATGCATGAAAGAGAAAAGTGAAAGTGAAGTCGCTCAGTCTGTCCGACTGTTAGCGACCCCATGGACTGCAGCCCACCAGGCTACTCCGTCCATTGGATTTTCCAGGCAAGAGTACTGGGGTGGGGTGCCATTGCCTTCCCCGAGGGAAAACTGAGTAACTCTCAAATAAAATGGAAGCCCTCACCTTAAATACTATCTTCAACTAAGACAGAAAATGATGTTGGGAGTGGGTTGTCAGTGATAGGAAGTTACAGAGAAAAGCACAGTAAACCAAGAATAAGATCTTTAAGCAAATTTAAGTCATTGCCTTCTCCATTGATAATAGTCTCTAGAGATAAAGTCATCTCCCTCTTCACAATGTAGCAGGGAGACACCCTACAATTGTAGATTTCCCTTATACAAGTAAATTTCCCTTACAGGTAACTTCTACTCAGTGCTCATAGTTTCTCCTATGTATGCAGTTTCTTAAAAATACTCAGTCTAAGATAATCAGTATGCCAAAGAGACAAGATTTGGCATAGCAAATTCTGCTCCCCTGTAAGACCAAGTGATAAAAAATTCAAAAAATAATGAGATTAATCAAGAGATACAAGGCAAATGTAAATATTAGAAAAGGCAAGAATGTCAGTATTCTATCAGAAAAGCTTAGCTATAAGTTTAAAAGCACTAAGATGTTTTAAAGTGATAATAGGCACAATTCCAATTGATGTAACAGTCATAACCCAGTGTGCATCTAGTAGCAAAGGAAGTATGTATGAGGAAGATATATTAAAAATGTAAAGAGATAGTGATAAAAAATCAAGTTGTAGTATAAATTAAGTAAAATTACTTGAGGGTTAAATGTCAAAACAGATAAGGAAATTGAAAAACTAAGCAACAATGATGAACTATATAGCGCGTGTATGTTTGTGTATACATAAACACACACTCATTGTCAACTGAAAAAAAAAAAAAGAGAACCTGAAAGTTGAGAATTATGCTTTATTCAGTTGACATATTGAAGACTTAAGTCCAAAAGATAATCTCACAGATAACTGAGGGACAGTTCTGAAGAGGTAAGAGAGGAGCCAGAAAATACAGAAGTTTTTGCAAAAAAACAAAAACAAAAACAAACACAAAAAACAAAAAACAAGATAGTTGGAACATCCCAAAATTACTGTTAATTAAAGAAAATTAGATACCTTAAGTTAAGGAATGTAGTGCTCTTCTATGTATGGGAAGATGCAAGAGTCTGGGCTCACTGAAATTATTCCTTTGATGGGCACCTTTATCTAGGGCCAGTATCCTGTTTTCTTCATCCTAAACCCTCAGGGTGCATCACTGTGGCCCCTGAAATGGCTGGTGGCTTAATGGCTACAACATACTTTACTTACTGATACGGCAGGCAACATTTTTTGCCCACTGTATATATATTACCCACTTTTCTTATGTCCATTGAAAAAGAATATAATGTATTTCCTTGAAAAGAACACTTTATATTTAAAAAGTAGAGATTGTATTGGTCTTATTCCTTGATAATAATCGAATTAAAACATATAAATTTGTAAATTCCTAAAATGGTTAACATTCTTCAACATTCATGAAACAATGAGGAAATTTAAAAATACATAGAAACATATAGCAAATGTTATATTCAGAAGGAATATATAGCTTAAAACATAAAAGAAGAAAAATACAAGAAAATTAGCAGTCATTTTTAAATTTTTAATTATTATTATTTTTTAGAGCTTCCATTTTCTTTATTTTACTTTACAGTACTCTATTG
>SJYX01022466.1:200030-214404 GCA_006410675.1 Oreotragus oreotragus
GGTGGGGGAGGTGGGAGGGGGGTTCATGTTTGGGAGTTCGTGTAAAAAAATAAATAAATACAAAAAAAAAAAAAAAAAAGACAAGGAAGAAATTTCTCTACACTCTGGCCAGCACTTATCCAAAAGACAAAAATCTTTTTTTTTCTACTCGATGAGTGATAATTAAATTTGTGTCTCCTGCTAATGAGTTTGACTCCTTTCACTTCTTTATAGTCCTTTTGTATTTCTCACATGTGCACTGCCAATTTTATTGATTGAGATGATTATGTGGATTGACTCAACAGATTTGACCTGATAGATTTCCTCATTTTGAGCCATTGACTCATATCTGCTGCCTATTGATGCCTTGTATATGGTGCTCCGTGCAGAAGAATCGATGGTGGATTGATGTTTGGTGGATAAGAAAGTTTCTGACCTCATGGAGCTTGTCCTATGAGATGAAATAAATACATTTAATGATAATAAATTGAGATAAGTGCTATCATAAAGCTCTTATAAAACAAGTAACTAGTTATAGTACTAAGTTAGGGTGTGAGCAACATGGCTTGGAGTAGTAAGAAATAATTTCAGAGAGAAAGAAAAACATGCAAAGCCTTCACAGACAAAAAAATAATATATATCATGCAAGCAAATTTTATAAATTACTCTCTTAAAAATCTCACCCTTGCTACTTACTTCCAAGTCACTTGTTTGGCTAAGGACAAGTAAATGCTATTTTATCCCTTTGCAAATCCTTCATGGGTATTTTACCACCTTATTTGGAGGTATGTGACACCTACTGTTAATATTCAATTACATACCTATTAAAAAATAATAAACTTACTCTGTAACATTATAGTAGAAGTGAATATAAGATTTTCTGTCACTCTTCTGATTTGTAGGTTGGCCCCAGTGAGTTAGCCTCACCACCTTTCCTTCAAGAAAATTTATTATTATAGACACAAATTGAATTTCTTTTGGAATTAGGACTTGAATATATCTAATAAGATGATTATTGAATTAAATATTTGGGCTTCCATGCTAGTGATGATATAAAAGCAGGATTTGTGGAATGACTGATGCTTCTGCCGGGAATATGCATATGTTAACTAAGAGCACCTGTATGTTTTAGTGTGTACATGCTGATGTTTCTCGTCAATTCTATTTCTGTTTCATGCAGGAGCACAGGTTATCAAATGTCCCAGGAGCTATGTTAGAGATGAATGAAGTGTGCAATCAATATCATATGTAGAAAGAGCATTTCATTAAACCAGATGAATTGCTGATATTCAACCTTTTCTTGACCCTATAGCATAGCAATTTTGTATGGTTCAAACTACTACTAATAAGTAGAGAGATTCTATATGCAGCTTGTAACAGAGAATTTTAAATACATTTTCCACTCTGAGAGGCAGTAGAAAGCTGCCTGTCCAAACAAGATGAGGTATACTGAAATATTTTTTTTCATCTGGGGAGCACAATAACTTGAAACCCTATCTTGATACACTGAAATTTAACCTAAGATTAAAGCAATGAGGAACCTCAACTTCTTATAATGGCAAGAAATTAGGTCTGTTTAAGCCAACTACACTGGTACATAAACATACATGAATTCCTTGGTACTATTTGCATACTTACATTATAGTAATAAAACAAGTACATTTTCTTTGAGTAAAAACTGACTGTATTTAAGACACGACAGTTCAGTTGCTCAGTCATGTCTGACTCTGAGACCCCATGGACTGCAGCACACCAGGCTTCCCTGTCCATCACCAACTCCCAGAGCTTGTTCAAACTCATGTCCATTGAGTCCGTGATGCCGTCAAACCATCTCATCCTCTGTTATCCCCTTCTTCTCCTGCCTTCAATCTTTCCCAGCATCAGGGTCTTTTCCAATGAGTCAGTTCTTCACATCAGATGGCCAAAGTATTGGAGCTTCAGCTTCAGCATCAGTCCTTCCAATGGATATTCAGGATTGATTTCCTTTAGGATTGACTGGTTTGATCTCCTTGCAGTCCAAGAGATTCTCAAGAGTCTTCTTCAACACCACAATTCAAAAGCATCAATTCCTCAGCACTTAACTTTCTTTATGGTCCAGCTCTCACATCCATGCATGATTACTAGAAAAGCCATAGCTTTGACTAGACAGACCTTTGTTGGTAAAGTAATGTCTCCACTTTTAAAAATCCTGTCTAGGTTTGTCATAGAGTAAGTGTCTTTTAATTTCATGGCTTTAGTCACCATCTGCAGTGATTCTGGAGCTCAAGAAAGTAAAGTCTGTTACTGTTTCCACTGTTTCTCCGTCTATTTGCCATGAAGTAATGGGACCGGATGCCATGATCTTAGTTTTTAAATGGTGAATTTAAGACATGACAGAGGCAGATAAAATACTAGTGCTTTTCCATTTTGATGTTAGTAACCATTTAGTTTTCAAATTTTTTCTTATGAAGTTTCAAACGGAATAAAACCAGTTTCATCCAATTCACTGACTTGGGATATAAATATGATGATACCTCTTATAATCTACAATTGTTTTTAAACTAATTGCTATTTTTACTATTGTTAAATAATGATATTGCCATTTTACATTATTTGCCAATTCCCTTCTGCCCTAATTGTCAGAATATTCAGCATCTCCTTCTTAAGACTGTAAGAACCTCCATTTCCTTATTTACATAAAGAATCATCTGGGGCTACCTCATTTTAAAAGGGTTGGTCCTGCTTGTACTAACAGGAGGTGGAGAACTGGGAAGTCTGGTTAGATACCCACACCATGGTTTTCATCACATCTACCAGCATTGCTACTAAACACTGTTGAAGGACAGGACAGAACATATATGTCCATTGATGCCATGAAGTTCAGATCCACATCAATACCCCATTACAACCACAGATATGAGCTTCACAGTTCTAGCTCTTTTAGTTCATTTACATACTATCTGTCATTGTCCCTAAGATGTGACACCATGCCTCAACAGTTTTGTCCCTAGACCCTTCATTCTTAGCCATTCAAACACAAGGCTGTTGTGCAGAACATACATTTTTTTAGGAACCATCACTCTCTCTTTATTCATCAGGAGTTCTTCCTTCTGACCTCATAGGCTCAGAATCATGACAGTCCTTCTTAAAATACTTCTTTGAACGTCTCAATATTCAGTTTTGTTTTGTTTTCTGTCTCAGTGGCTCCTTCTTCAAAGTATCCGTTCCTGACTCCTCCTCTTATGAGCCGTCTGACCTCTACATACTCTCATTTTCTCTAAATATGGTCTCTCACTTGGTGAGTTGTTCTAACTTTAAGACTCTGCTGCTAAGTCACTTCAGTCGTGTCCGACTCTGTGGCCCCATAGATGGCAGCCCAGCAGGCTCCCCCGTCCCTGGGATTTTCCAGGCAAGAACGCTGGAATGGGTTGACACTCTAAATATTTTCTGTATATTGGTGGCCTTCAAGTTGATTTATCCAGACTTGCCATCTCCTCTGAGTTTCATACTCTTGCTTGATATCTCTGGGTGGCTGTTTCCAGATGTGTATGTATGTGTGTGTTCTTGCAAACAGCAGAGCCTACTCTACGTGATTGAGTAGAGGATACCAGGTAGCTCACAGACTTTCTGGGAACAGTAGAAAGTCAGGTCTGGGATACTTTATCCTGCAATAATACCAAAATTGCACTGCCCTGGTGCTGCTCCAAAAACTGCACTACAATTGAGTGCAGGTATGTAAGCTCATTTTGCTGAGGTTGGACACTGGACTCCAGAATAGCTGATATTGCTCCATCACAAAGAGAGACACAGACAAATGGATTCCACTTGCCCTTTACTTCCTCAAGTAGCTGAATTCCTCATCAAAATCTTGATGAGTACATGTGGTGGCCAGATTCAAGGTCAAACGCTTGATCTGGGAAGATTTCTTGGAGGAGAACATGGCAATCCACTCAAGTATTCTTGCCTAGAGGATCCCATGAACTGAAGAGCCTGGTGGGCTACAGTCCATAGGGTTGCAAAGAGTTGGACATGACTGAAGCAACTTAGTCAGCACATGCCTGACCTTAGCTACAAAGAAGCCTGGGAAAGGGAATTTTCTGGTTTCAACTTCTGGAGATGAGACTCTAAGAAGATAAGAACACAGAAACATGAGAAAAAATTCTAGACTGTCTGTCTTGGGACTTCCCTGTGGATAAGAATCCATCTGCCAAGACAGGAGACATAGGTTCAAATCCCTGGACTGGGAAGATTCCACATGCCAAGGAGCAACTAAGCCCATGTGCCACAACTTCTGAGCCCAGGAGCTCTAGAGCTTGAATGCCACAACTACTGACCCTGCGAGCTCCAGGGCCCACAAACCACAGTTACTGAAGCCCATGTGCCTAGGGCCTGTGCTTTGCAGCAAGAGAAGCCACTGCAATGAGAAGCCCATGCTCGGCAGCGCAGAGTAGCCCCCGTTCACCACAACTAGAGACCGCCTGCACGTGGCAACGAAGACCCAGTGTAACCAAAAACAGACTGGGCCGCTGAATAGGGTGACAATCACCCACTAAGGCGAATAATACCCAACCTCGTCAAAACAGTGCCACTGACATCCTCTTGAAGATTTTCCCACAGCCTTCTCACCACCTCACTCTTCTGCATGAGCCAACAGGGAAGCTAACTGTCAGAAAGGGTTATATTAAATCTCACAAGGGAAATGATCCCAATCTCTACCTCATTTTAAGTTTTCTTTTTGTCCCTAGGTACACCTCTAAATGATTCGCCTGCCTAGAAAAAGAAAGAGAAGGTAGAGATGCCTGTAAAGAGTCCCATCATACTCTTTTCTGGGAGTTTCATATTCATATTTACTAGTCAGGGACGCTTCTCAAAAATTCTGTCCCAGGTTGAAAGACTATGTTGACTCATGTCAAAAAGTTCTGACTACATCTCTCATGAAAACTTTCTTCCTCTTTAGTTTATATTAAAAAACCTGTTTAATGGTAATCACTTACAAGGACACCTCAGTCATTCATAGTACCACAGAGTTACAGATGCTTCTCTCAGTGATAAATAGCATTAATTAAAATACTTTTCTTTTTCAATATATAATGATTTATATTCAAGTAAAATAAGAATAAATAGCGTTATTTAAAATACTTATTTGATATTTGGGCTTCCCTGGGGGCTCACACTGTAAAGAATCCACTTGCAATTCAGGAGACCAGGGTTCGATCCCTGAGTTGGAAAGTTCCCCAGGAGAACAGAATGGCAACTCACTCTAGAATTCTTGCCTGAAGAATTCCATGTACAAAGAAGCCTGGTGGGCTACAGTCCATGGGGTCACAAAGAGTCAGACACAACTGAGTGACTAATACTTTCAAAATAAGAATACTCAATTCCCAGAGACCATTGCAGTGAAGGTATTTCTGGAATCTTTAATGCTTCACTCTCTTGTTCTACTCACCAATCTTTTAGACTTGTTTTTTGTTTCCACTGTACTCGTAGAAGTTTATCCTCAAAGAAGTTTTCATCTCAAAGGACCTACTTTGGTTTTTTTCTTTTTTCAGATTTTTTTCTGACTGACCACTTACTCTGTGGTTTACTTCTGTGAATCCTGTGGGGGTCAGAATGACTGCTGTGTTAAAAGTTATTGCATTCAAATATACCTGTGGTGAACAGTTCTCAGAGAAATGGAGGGCGCCCTGTTACAGGTCATTAAGGTCACTAGGGCAGCCTTCCTACCTTCTTCAAATGTTCCCTCCCTGAATACAGGTGGATACAGATGATTACAGTATATGGGACTCATTCTTGCTTTCTATTCTGATGTTTCCTTTCTGCAGATAACACTTAAAAGGATGTTGCATTAGTTATACTAATATATCTTAAATAGCAAACAACTTTCTTTTTCAATATCTGCAAAATGCTCTAACAGTCTTCTTCTTTTTAATTTTTTAGTTGGAAGAGAACTGCTTCACAATGTTGAGTTCGTTTCTGCTGTACAACAACGTGATCAGCTATCTGTATACATATATTGCCTCCTTCACAAGCCTCACTCCCATCCCACCCCTCTAGGTCATCACAGAGCTCTGATCCGAGCTCGCTGAGCTGTAGAGCAACTTCCTACTAGCTATCTGATTTACACATGATAGCATGTATATGTCAATGCTATTCTCTCAATTCACCCCACCCTTCCTTCCCCCGCTGTGTCTGTAAGTCTGTTCTCTACATCTATGTCCCCATTTCTCTAGCAGTCTTCTTAACTAAAGAATTCAAAAGGTCTCACCCTCTAGGAGTTTAAGTAAAGTTCAAGTAAAGTAAAATTCGTAATCTAGTACTTAAAATACAACGGTTTATCTCTTTGGATTTTCACAGTATAATCCATTGAGACAGACTCTCTCACTTGTTGCAAAATTCATATTTGCTCAAAATGAAGTAGCTCCAGGAGTTGTTACAAAGACTTAGATAGTTTGTACGCATGTGCGTGTTATGAAGAGAGGCCAGCTAGGCTTGAAAGGACAGGGTTCAACCAAGTTGAATTCAAATGATGTTACAAGACGCATCTTATTTTATTCTTTAGTATGAAGAAAAATTTACAAATTAAGTATGAGGCAGCCAAATAAATCTACACTGATTATAATCACCATACTTTATTTATGCTACAACTGAAGACTTCAAGTTTAGTTTTACAATTCTGGACTGTTGGGATCTTTCTAGAAAAGCCCGTGGGCATATCAATGCTTATTTGATACAAGTCATTCCAGGTCTCTTAGTCATTTAAAAACAAAGTTATTTTTCATTTGCATAGCTGCCTATGTAAGCTGCTCTAATGCTTTACCTTCTGGGTGAGTACATTTGCAAATGTGTTAGAGTCTTCAGTTAATGTATGCTATCCTATGCATGGATGGGAGAAAAAGCCCAGGCTATTTTTAAACCTAATAGGCTTGGAGAACCTGGAATATAATTTGAGGCTCAACCCCTTAGGGATGGGAGTTCTGCTACTTGCCTGTCACAACAAATTTTCTTTGGCAGAAATCTTCCATAGGAATAGCTGCAGACCACATGTTGACCTGTGGGAAAGTAAAAATCTATGTATAGAAATGATTTTTGAAGTAGCAGTATGAGGGTTAAGCATGAGGCTTGGAATGGGACAGCCCAGTTTCCAATCTGGGAATCACCACTTATCATTTTTTTTAACTTTGCTATGTCTCAGTGTTCATGGGAATACTAGTGCCAATCTCACGATTAAAAATGAAAGAAGAAAAACATAGATAAGTGCTGTGCTTAGTAGATCTTTCTGCAGCAAATGGTTGTTGTTGTGATTAAACTACCAGGGTTCTCTTGAAGGCCATGTGTATGTATGCTCAGTCATGTCTGACTCTTTGCAATCTCATGGACTCCAGCCTGCCAGACTCCTCTGTCCATGAAATTTTCCAGGCAAGAATACTGGAGCAGGTTGTCACTTCCTATTCCAGGGGATCTTCCTGACCCAAGGATCAAAACTGTGTCTCTTGCATGTCCTGCAGTGGCAGGCAGATTCTTTACGACTAGTGCTACTTGGGAAGACCAGGTTCTCTTGATGGCTATGCATGCAAAGTCCCTTCAGCCATGTCTGACTCTCTGTGACATTATGGACTGTAGCCCCCTGGCCCCCCAACCTGGCCCAGGCTCCTTTTCCAGGCAAGAATACTGGAGTGGGTTGTCATTTCCTCCTCTAGGGGATCTTCTTCAAACCCGTGTCTCTTACGTCTCCTGTATTAGCATGTGGGTTCTTTATTTAAATCATCTTCTGACTGGGATTTTTCTCTATATTGCAGAAGTGTTATCTGCATAATCATCTGTGGCAGAGAAATGTTACCAGGAGGAAATATCGTTCCCAAGGGTTAGGGTCATACTAAAAGTCATATACAGTCACCGGCCAATATCTGCAGGGTATTGGTTCCAGGCCCACCACGATACCAGAACCCACAGATGCTCAGTAGGTTGGTTGAGTCTGGATGTAGAACCAGTGGCTGTGGAGATCTGAGTGTATTAGGAACAGAGCTCCCTGTCCTTCCCCTCCACAGGGCCAGTCTACATTTCTGTCCTGACACAGGGGCTCTTAGAGAGAAGACAGTCTGATCATCAGCAGAGGAAATCACTGTCAAGATGGCTGGGTCTCTGGAGTTAAAGCTACAGTCACTCACACAGTCACTTCCTCCAAGTGCAAGTCCATCCTCAGGGGGCTGGATTGGGTGGCCTCCCTTTTCCTCTCTCCTTTCAGTACCCCTGTCCCCTCTCAGATTGAGTGCTGGAGCCAGCCTGCAGTCTTTCTCTTTTGATGCCCTTGTCATTTTAGTTCAGGGGCCCCATGACACTTACCTGCCCCTGAATACTGGTTTGCATCATCCTGATATCCTCCAATATGGTTTTCTTAACTTTGAATCTTACGAGCTCAGTGTCCTCCCTTCCAGGTTCTCCTGTGCACCAAATGCAAATAGTGTCCCTCCTTCCCAGATATCTACTTGACAAGAGGTAGTGAAAGTACTACTTTACTAAGACATTGGAAATGGGCTGCAAGTTGACATTCAATTTGACTTCCATATGTAGAAATCTCTCGCATAATTTTCCTGCTCCAATTCATCCGTTACCCTTTTACATTATTTCAGCTAATTGCCAAATAAATATTACGTGAGGGAAATGCTATTTATACTTGAGGAAGTTGAAGCATGATTCAGTTACATGGCTCAAGGCCATCCAACTAATAATTGAGAGAGTTTGGGCTTGAACTTGGTTGTGCTAAATTTAGTATTTATTCTTCAGAAATACGGAAGTCCTCCCCCCCCCACTTTGGTCATAACTAAAGTAATATTTTATATATAAGAAATACAGATGTTCAGTCCTCTAGACCATGCTGCCTCCTGGGATCTCTCTCTAGCTTTTGTAAGCTAATTTCCAAAAAGAAAGTTATGGGGAATTCTCTGGCGGTTCAGTGGTTAGGACTCGGCACTTTCATTGCTGGGGCCTGGGTTCAATCCCTGGTTAGGGAACTAAGGTCCTGCAAGCTGTGCGGTTGGGCAAAAAAAAAAAAAAAAAAAAAACCACACACACACACACACATACAGGAATGGAAAGTTATGAAGTGGCAACTCAGAGTCTGCCACAGCTCTTGCCCTAACAGTCATACCCCACCTCCTGTAGAATGTAAACTGTCTTATTGAAATGTAGTTGATAGACAATATTGTGTTAATGTTTCTGCTGTACAACAAAGCTATTCAGCTATCTCTATATACATATATAATACACATTCTTTTTCATGTTCTTTGCCATGATGTGTTATCACAGGATATTGAATGTAGTTCTCTGTGCTACACAGTAGGACCTTGCTGTTTATCCATCCTATGTACAATAGTTTGCATTTGCTAGCCCCAAACTCATGATCCATCCCTCTCCTCCATCCCTACCCCTTTGGCAACCACAGGTTTGTGCTCTATGTCTGAGAGCCTATTTCTGTGTCTTAAGTAGGTTCATTTGTGTCATAGTTTAGATTCCATGTTAAGCGATATGATATGGTGTTTGTCTTTCTCTTTCTGAACTACTCCACTTAGTTTGATAATCTCTAGGTCCGTTCATATTGCTGCAAATGGTGTCATTCCATTCTTTTTTATGGCCGAGTAGTATTCCATTCTGCTTATATGCCACATTTTCATTATCTATTCATCTGCTGATGGACATTTAGGTTGTTTCCATGTTCTTGGATATTGTAAACGGTGCTGTTACGAGCATAGGAGTGCATGTATCTTTTAGAATTATAGTCTTATCTGGGGGTATGCCCAGCTGAGGGATTGTTCTATCATATGGCAACTCTATTTCTTTTTTTTAAGGAATAGTCATCCTGTTCTCCATATTGGCTCTACCAGTTCACATTCTCACTAACAGTGTAGGAGGGTTCTCTTTTCTCCACACCCTTTCCAGTAATTGTTATTTGTAAATTTTTTTTGTATTTATTTATTTTTTTACACGAACTCCCAAACATGAACCCCCCTCCCACCTCCCACCCCACATCATCCCTCCAGATCATCCCCATACACCAGCCCCAAGCGTCCTGCATCCTGCATTGAACATAGACTGGCAATTCATTTCTTACATGATAGTATACAAATTTCAATTTTTTTAATGATAGCCATTCTGACTGGAGGGCTTCCCTGGTGTCACTAATGGTAAAGAACCCACCTGCCAATCCAGGAGACATGAGAGACATGGATTCTATCCCTAGGTAGGGAAGATCCCCTGAAGAAGGGCATAGCAACCCACTCTAGTATTCTTGCCTAGAGAATCCATGGACAGGAAGCCTGGTGGACTTAACACACAACACACATTCTGTGGGTGTGAGGTGGTACCTCGTTGTAGTTTTGATTTGCAATTCTCTAATAATTAGTGATGTTGAGCATCTTTTCATGTGTTGACCATCTGTATGTATTTTTTTGGAGAAATGCTTATTTAGCTCTAGATTGTAAAATTTTGAATATGTCTAATTTCCTTACTAAATTATCAGTTATAAATATCTTTAGAGTTTCATGTGAATCCTTGTATGAAATGTTAAAAATCAATTCCTTGTAATCTAAAATATCTCCCTACCTCAAACAGTGAATGACTTATAACTGAACAGGGAAGAAATAGGTGCAATACTCTCCTGTAGGGCCTTGTTTGGGTGCTTGTACCTAAGGATTCTGACATTTGGAGAACATGCCCTAAATCAACATTCATTTGGAGTTTTGAAGTCCATCCCAAAACACTGGCCAGCTCACTATCATTCTAGCAACATCCTTTTTCAAGGTCACACATATATGAATGTACATTAAGGATTGAATATTAAATATTAAGGATTTATACAGAATGGCAAGAAAGGATGTATGCAAAAAGAGAAAGCTCTGCAGAATGTAGCAGAATTTAATCAGGACATTGATAAAGTAGAGCAGATTCTGTCATGTTTCATCCTTTTCTGATGTAGAGTGATTGCCTTTGGAAGAGCGAGGTGGACGGTGGGGTTAGGGAGAGGGGATGGAAGTGACAACTGTGCATGTTGCCAAGGGGAGGCAAAATCATTGGCAGTGTCGCTGCCCTGCTCAGGGCTGGGGATGTGGGTAACCTCCTCAAGTTCTGGAGCTGTTTGCAGAACAACTGCCCATATCTAGACCCAATGTGATAAGTTTCTCAGTCATGTCTGACTCTTTGTGACCCCATAGACTGTAGCCCACTAGGCTCCTCTGTCCATGGAGTTTTCCAGGCAAGAGTATTGGAGCAGGTTACCATTGGGGATCCTCCAGACCCAAGGATTGAACCTGCATCTCCTAAGTCTCCTGCATTGGCAGGTGGATTCTTTATCACTGGGCTACCTGGGAAGCCCTGAGACTTAACAAGAATCCCCTATCTGCAAATGGTTTGTTTTCATGGAGATTTTTTTCCCCCCTTTGGGAAAGGGGACAGTTCACTTTTCTTATAGGGTAAAATAACATGTCTATTGATGCTGGAAACATGATGGAATTTCTGGAACAAATAAGAGTATAGTCATAATTCAAGAGACTGTGAAACAGGCTGGGCTCTCATAAAAATATCTTGTAAGTGGAGAAAGTACATCTTTGGATATTAAAAAAAAATTAAATACATGCTTTTCTATGTTAAGGGAAATCCATCCCTGTTTTCTTTCATAGAGCTTCACTCCATACCCAGCCTAACATAGATTAATTTGCTCAAGCCACATTAAAAAAATAAAGTCTAAAAAATTTCTTTCCTTGCACTAAGAAAGAGAACGAATGTTTGATGAGTACCTGTGATGTGACACACTCTAGGAAAAGAATGATTACATTCTAATCTTAGTGAATTATCACAATTCCATTCTTGTATGATGCCCAGAGTGGAAATAACAGAACAGAGAGGTAAGTCATGTTCTTCTGTGACTCAGCCTGTAAATAACAGAGCTGAGAATCAAACCAGCTCCCTTCATTCCTGTTCACTGAACCATTCATTGCTTGACATTTGATTAAGTAGAATTCCAAATAAGAGGGAGTTATTCCCTGTGGAGTTGAGTAGAGGAATTATGCTATAACAAAAACTGATCAGCATTTTAACATGGAGCAAAGTTTCACATAAAACCCCTGCTCAAGTACACCACACTGTTTCAGTGGCATTCCTATTTTGATAGTGTTCCCAAGTGGAAAGTGATGAAAGTGACACCACATTTTTCTACTGTAGGAGTAACCATTATTGTAAAACTAATTAATGAATATTTTATGGGCAGAGTAAATTAGCACACTGTAGCAATAGTTTATCACATTCAATTATTATTAATTTATTCACTCAACACCTGTTTATTGATAGACTCTCTATATCAGTTCTGTAGTAGGTACTGGGAAAACCACAGTTGAAAAAAACAGCCTTAATCAAATATGTGTTATTTAATGGAAAAGCATAGTCATTTAAATTTTTCTATTTTCTGATAACATAAATTATTCTTACCAACTTTAAGGCTTTGCAGGAGTAGGTATTGCTTCATGCAGGCACAGAAAATAATGGTGCATTGCTATAAGTTTGAGCTCAAAGACCAGAACAAATGCAAAACAAGAATATTGCCATTTATTCGCTATTTGGCCTTATATCACACTGCCATCTGGAGCTGTAGAGAGATAAATGTGGCAGATTTAAAATTAGCAATCTGAACAAACAAAATGAGTCTTGGATTTCTACTGTGGAGTGCCTTATATAGAAAGACAATAGGCTAATATTTAATTAATTGAACTAATCTCAATTAAAATCTTTAGTGGGGAAAAGGTTATGACTTCTAATACAGACTGTCACTAAGAACTGGAAAAGTTGGATAGAATATTTTCAAAAGCATATATATGAAAGAACCTCAAGTGTGCATTAAGTCAAACCTGATATTCACCTGTTTACCTTTACAAAACCTGCCAATTTTTAAGTGACAAATCTAGACACTAAGACACTGAGCAGAGGTTTGGGAAGTCTCCTTTGATGTGAAGATAAAATTTGTAAAATCAAAGTGACTTACAGTGCACCCAGCAAAGATAAAGAAATAAGGTTGATACCTGCATGTATGCTGAAAAAATAATTATTATTATTATTTTCTTTAAAAAACCCTAAACTTATGAATATGCAGTAGTACTCAGCGCCCTGTTCTCCCCTTACCCCCTGAAAGTTTTATTATAGGAGAAATACCATGTAATCTTCAGACAATTTATTATATTAACTTCATAAATAGATGTGTAAAATCTTAGCCTACCAGACTCCTCTGTCCATGGGATTTTCCAGGCAATAGTCCTGGAGTGGATTGCCATTTCCTTCTCCAGGGGATCTTCCCAACCCAGGGATCGAACCCGGGTTTCCCACACTGTAGACAGACACTTCACCGTCTGAGCCACCAGGGAAGTCCATAAATAGATGTGTGTATTTTCTTTGTAAAATAAAGTACTAATGTATAAATAAAAATTCTTACAAGGCACAAAGACTGAAAAAATAATAGCAGGCTACATGATGAGTTATGGCTGGTGTTCTATATTATGAAATTTATAAAGCATTCAGGGAAAAACTAACATATTAGTAACAGAATTTTGTAATAAAAATTGGAAATCACAACAGGAAAAATATAAGTAACAGTTAAATAACAAGCTCTCAATAATGTTATTAAATAAAAGGATACACAATGAAATATTTTTTGATAATAAATTTAGCACAAAATAGGCACTAAATAAATATTTTAAGTGAAAAAATCATAAATGAATTATATAATGACAGTAGATCTAAAAAATTCAGAATGAACCAGTAACTAAAGTTTTGCCTTTTTGGTATGTCAAGACAAAAAAAAAAAAAAAAGTTCACATGTTAATATCCAGTGTGAGCAAAACAGAGAAAAATCTGATGTCCTCAGAGTTTGCTATCGAGAATATAATCTATTAGAAATACCATAGAGATAAATTTGCATATAGAGAGTTGGACTGTGGGGAAAGCTGAGTGCCGAAGAATTGATGCTTTTGAACTGTGGTGTTGGAGAAGACTCTTGAGAGTCCCTTGGACTGCAAGGAGATCCAACCAGTCCATTCTGAAGGAGATCAGTCCTGGGTGTTCTTTGGAAGGAATGATGCTAAAGCTGAAACTCCAGTACTTTGGCCACCTCATGAGAAGAGCTGACTCATTGGAAAGGACTCTGATGCTGGGAGGGACTGGGGGCAGGAGGAGAAGGGGACGTAAGAGGGTGAGATGGCTGGATGGCATCACTGACTCGATGAATGTGAGTTTGAGTGAACTCCGGGAGATGGTGATGGACAGGGAGGCCTGGCATGCTGCAATTCATGGGGTCACAAAGAGTCGGACACGACTGAGCTACAGAACTGAACTAAACTGATCCAAATCATATAAGCCTTTCAGTTCAGTTCAGTCTTTAGTC
>SJYX01022466.1:217530-230555 GCA_006410675.1 Oreotragus oreotragus
TGATTTTGGAGCCCCCAAAAATAGTCTGACACTGTTTCCACTGTTTCCCCATCTATTTGCCATGAAGTGACGAGACCAGATGCCATGATCTTAGTTTTCTGAATGTTGAGCTTTAAGCCAACTTTTTCACTCTCCTCTTTCACTTTCATCAAGCGGCTTTTTAGTTCTTCTTCACTTTCTGCCATAGGGTGGTGTCATCTGCATATCTGAGGTTACTGATATTTCTCCCGGCAATCTTGATTCCAGCTTGTGCTTCTTTCAGCCCAGTGTTTCTCATGATGTACTTTTAGGAACCATTAATTTCATTTATTTTATAAAGATCTCGGTGAAAACATATTCATCAGAAGATAATTCATAAGAGATTAAATTTGGGAAGAACTTAAATGTCAAACCAATTATTTGAACAAACTCCTGTATAGCCAATAGTTTAGAAGGATATTTAAAGATGTTTAAATATCTTCACAAGGTAATATTAAAGGAGAAATGTTGCAGTCCTTTAATGGACCAGGATCTGGCAGTCCGGAGTTGATTGATAAGAAAGTAAAGGAGAGAGAAAGAGGCTGATAGTCCTTGGTTTACACAGAAAGCGAATAAAGCCCCTGCATGGGGCTTGCTCTGTGCACGGAGGCCTCAGGCGCCCTCTCGATGGGGTGAAGATGCAGAGCGCATTCTCAAGAGTGTCTTAGAAGCCTGCGCAGGAAAGTGAATGCAGAGAGCCTCTGCCCTCCAAAGAAATAGCCTAAGAGAGAGAGAGAGACAGAGACAGAGAGAAAGCAAGACAAGGGGACCAAAGCTCTGATGGAGCAAAGGTGTTTTAATCAACATGGTGTGGGCATATATCCTGTAGTTATTCTCAGAAGTTATAAAGATTAAAATTCGAAACTTATAAAACATAAGTGATCCATATTAAAGAGAGAGAGAGTTGTAAACAATCACTTTTACCTTATNAAGCAAGACAAGGGGACCAAAGCTCTGATGGAGCAAAGGTGTTTTAATCAACATGGTGTGGGCATATATCCTGTAGTTATTCTCAGAAGTTATAAAGATTAAAATTCGAAACTTATAAAACATAAGTGATCCATATTAAAGAGAGAGAGAGTTGTAAACAATCACTTTTACCTTATGGTTCACAAGAAGCAAGAGGGTACTTATCACCGTGTTGAAAAACTAACGAAGGAAATGCCTGGATTCCTCAGCCCCAGGAGAGGCTTAGAGGCTTGCCTCTCCTCTTCAGTTCAGTTCAGTCGCTCAGTCGTGTCGGACTCTTTGTGACCCCATGAATCGCAACATGCCAGGCCTCCCTGTCCATCACCATCTCCTGGAGTTCAGAATATTCAGGAATTAATAAGGAACAGAGGATTCCTGACAGATCCAAAACAGCATACCGGAAGCCTCCTGTTAAATGCTTCCTGACAATGAGAAATAAAAATAACGATAGCATATTCTTAATTATAATTTATTTATATATATTATATGGATTCATAAAAGACTAGCAGATCTTCCATTTATCTTCATGTTTGTTATCTGTGTTCCTATCTAGATCATGAGCTTACTCTTGATTGTATGCACACTCAAAGTTCTGTGTATCTTCCAGATTTTCATAATGAATATATTTTACTTGGGTAATAAAAGGACGTGTGTGCTCAGTCACTCAGTTGTGTCTGACTCTTTGCAGCCCCATGGACTTCTACTCATGGAATTTTCCAGACAAGAATACTGGAGTGGTGTGCCATTTCCTCCTACAGGGGATCTTCCCAACCCAGGGATCAAACCCACATCTCTTATGTCTCCTGCACTGGCAAGCAGATTCTTGACCACAAGTGCCACCTGGGAAGCCCATAAAAGTATAGTTCTACCTATATTATAAATGTATAACAAAATAAAACAGAGATGGTAAAGTGGACAGAATTTCAATGCACATTTGCTTTTACTCTGAGGATTGCCTAGGTCTCTGCTAAGAGTTGAACACACTATGTTTTACGTCTAAGTGGTGATGGGTTTGTGTATAACTTTGACTCATATGCCAATATGGGTCATTATACCTAATTGCCACAAGGTAAAGTCATCTTTGTATAGCAAAGGAAACTACTCAGTGCTCTATTGTGACCTAAATGGGAAAGAAATCCAGGGAAGAGGGGGTATATATGTGTGTGTAGCTGATTCACTTTGTTGTACAGCAGCATTTACACAACATTGTAAAACAACTATTGTTCAGTCACTAAGTTGTTTCCAATTCTCTGAGACCCCATGGACTGCAGCATGCCAGGCTTCCCTGTTCTCACTGTTCCCCAGAGTTTGTTCAAGTAGAAGTCCATTGAGTCGATGATATCATACAACCATCTCAACCTCTGTTCCTCCCTTTTCCTCCTGCTCTCAATCTTTCCCAGAATCAAGGTCTTTTCCAGTGAGTTGGCTCTTTGCATTAGATGGCCAAACTATTGGAGCCTCAGCTTCAGCATCTGTCCTTCCAGTGAATATTCAGGGTCGATTTCCTTTAGGACTGACTGGTTTGATCCTTGCTGTCCAGGGGCCTCTCAAGCGTCTTCTCCAGCACCACAGTTTGAAGGCATCAATTCTCTGGTGCTCAGCCTTCTTTATGGTCCAACTATACTTCAATAGGACTTCCCTGGTGGCTCAGATGGTAAAGCGTCTGCCTGCAGTGCGGGAGACCCGGGTTCACTTCCTGGGTCAGGAAGATCTCCTGGAGAAGGAAATGGCAACCCACTCCAGTATTCTTGCCTGGAAAATTCCATGGACAGAGAAGCCTGGTAGTCTACAGTCCACGGGGTCGCAAAGAGTCAGACACAACTGAGCGACTTCACTTTTACTTACTATAGTTCAACTAAAAAATAAAAAAAGATATCATTTTTGGAAGAGCAAATTTCACATTCCTGAGCCAGAGAGTTGGGACCAGGCAACATCCTAAGAATATTACATGAGTTATCACATTGCAGCCACAAGTCAGGTCTAAGAGGTAGCTCTTATTATCATGCCCATTTTTCAAATGGAGAACTGTGGACATAAATGCACTGCTTTAGTTAGCTTGTACCTGGAAATGTTGGAATTCCTGATGCTCCCATGAGGAAGGCTTACAAAAACTATTTCCCTTTTGGAAATTTAGTAAATTCACTTCCTTCACTTTTTAAACTTGAGGCTGATGGTACCACCTGTCTGAAGCCAACTGACAGAAAACCCGTGTTGTCTTTGGATGCTGGAGGAGAGTAATTCAAACTGACATGCCTGCCTCAGATTGCTCTGACTTGGAATTCATGAAGGAGACTCTGAAGTCAATTTGCTCAGGAAGTGCATGTAGGAGGCACTGCCTTGTCAAAGTGCTGTCAAATCATGCCAGGCCTCTCAACAGTTCATTCCAAGAGACACCTGCCAAAATAATGGGCCAGCAATCTGGCATGCTCACGACCACATGAGGAAGAAAAGTGCTTCTCTCTTCTACAGAGCCACTGTATTCTTATTTTTAACACTTTAAATGTGATGACTAATTCTGCTTTCTATCAGAAGGGCTAGGCATGTGAGTTTCCATCCTGTGTGCATTTCTTATACATGGTCCATGTTTGGGGAAAATATTATCTTCCTTGAGAATAAACATTAATGGGAAGATAGGGGATGTAAACTCCTTAGGGCACGTAGGCCTGATGCATTCAGAGCCTTTACAAGGATATGCATATCCTTTGACTCAGAAACTGTGCCTTAAGGAATTTATACTGAGGAAATAGTCTTGGATATTCACAAAGATTTAGCTGTTATTTATAGTAGCATAGAATTATAATTAATATGACCTCAAATGTTTATAATATCACCATAAAATGTATATTATTCTATTATTTTCAATGATGCTTATAAAGAATAGATAATAGCATGGAAAAATACTCCCAATAAATAGCCTTAAAGTGAAAAAGCATGTCCTATTTTAATAGTCCTTTTAAAAAATTATATAGTACATATATGCTCTGAAAATTCTCCATTCAAAGATGCATGATTTGTCCAAATTCCTAAAATCATGTTGTCTTACAATTGATGTCAATAAATTTTTGCCAGCCACTAAGCAAAAGAGAAGGGAATGGCAACCCACTCCAGTGTTCTTGCCTGGAGAATCCCGGGGACGGGGAAGCCTGGTGGGAGGCCGTCTATGGGGTGGCACAGAGTCGGACACAACTGAAGCGACTTAGCAGCAGCAGCAGCAGCAGCAAGCAAAGGAGAATGCTGAGACATGGTTATCATTCTCTGCCCCAGTGGGAGCCTCATAGTGTCGAGGGGGTGCTTGTTGATTGATTATCACTTCAGTAATGTTCTTTGGTAGCATCTCAAGTATTTATACGTTAAATATAGGGTCTTCATTATGGTTAAAAAACAACTTCCAAAATATTACAATAAGATGAAATGTTGAAGTTAATAATTATTTTTCATACAGTAGACAGCCTGTCATGCACAAAGTCATGCAATTAAAGACAGAAATCACCACTTCAAAAATGATCTTTGAAATTTGCTAAAAGAGGTTATCTTAGGTGTTACCACATACATGTGCGTGCACAGATACACACATACACACACACACACAGAAAGGTAACTATATGAGGTGAAGCTAGTTAACCTGATTGTGGTAATCATTTTGCGATGCTTATGTATATCCAATAGTCACTTTGCAGACTTTATATTCAGTTTTGCTAACTCTACATCAGTAAAGCGAGGGAAAAGAAGGATCTTAGAAATTTCAAGGATGTCATTCAGGCATCAAACATCATCTGTGAAAATCTTCCATCAGACTTGCAAGGAGAGTTTTTTTTGTTTTTGTTTTGTTTTTTAAATATTCTACTTATTCAATTTAAACAAAAATAAAGCAAAACTGAGCCTTTAATGAATTTGGAAACAGAGTTGAAACTCCAATATCCTTTGATTTCCCTTGCAATTTGATTTGTGATCATAAAGGGCCTCAAAAGGTCAAACACCTGACCCAAAGTTAGGAAAAGCAGTGTGCTTTCAAGATACTTACATCAAGGTCTATGGCCAAAGTGACTCACACAGTTTAGTCTCTGAGGGTAAAGGAGGTTTAGATTCAAACTTTGTGATATAAAAGAAGAAAATGTTGTGATATGTATTAATGTGAATGTTTTTATCAGCAAAAATATTTTCTCTGAATTAAATACAAAGTTTCTTGTTTCTCAAAAAATTTTTGTTGAATTTTTAAGTGGTGTCACATAAAATGACAGAAATAGATGTGAGAATTAAGGAATTATACATATTATGTTATATTCATTCCATATACAGATATACCTTCTTCACACCCACATAGCTAAAATATTATATGGTATATTATTTGGTATATGACCAAAACATGATTATCTCATAAACAAAATTTAACTTAGCTTTGTTTTTCCTTTTCTTCTTCATACTGTTCTAAGTTACTTTTTTACAACTTAAAGAGTTATTCAAACTAATATTTATCTAATCTTTTTAAAATTTATATTCTCCTGTATGAGATTCATGACATTGTACAGGAGACAGGGATCAAGACCATCCCCATGGAAAAGAAATGCAAAAAAGCAAAATGGCTGTCTGGAGAAGCCTTACAAATAGCACTGAAAAGAAGAGAGGCGAAAAGCAAAGGAGAAAAGAAAAGATATAAGCATCTGAATGCAGAGTTCCAAAGAATAGCAAGAAGAGATAAGAAAGCCTTCTTCAGCAATCAATGCAAAGAGATAGAGGAAAACAACAGAATGGGAAAGACTAGAGATCTCTTCAAGAGAATTGGAGATACCAAGGGAACATTTCATGCAAAGATGGGCTCGATAAAGGATAGAAATGGTATGGACCTAACAGAAGCAGAAGATATTAAGAAGAGGTGGCAAGAATACACAGAAGAACTGTACAGAAAAGATCTTCACGACCCAGATAATCATGAGGATGTGATCACTAATCTAGAGCCAGACATCTTGGAATGTGAAGTCAAGTGGGCCTTAGAAAGCATCACTAAGAACAAAGCTAGTGGAGGTGATGGAATTCCNATATTTCAGTAGTTCTAAGGTCTACTGACTTGTGCAAAAAAACCAGGTTGCTGTTGTTTAGTTGCTAAGTCATGTCCGACTCTTTGTGACCTCATGGACTGTATAACCCACAAGGCTCCTCTGTCCATGGGATTTCCCAGTCAAGAATACTGGAGTGGGTTGCCATTTCCTTCTCCAGGGGATCTTCCTGACCCAGGGATTGAACCTGAGTCTCTTGCATTGCAGGAGGATTCTTTACCACTGAGCCACCAGGGAAGCCCCAAAATAGGTTAAGTTGGCCCCAAAAGTACTGCATAGAAAATGATGTTCCATACAGGGTCTGGCAGAATCACTAGTCCCTTTGCTTTGATATAGTCTGATTCTACTTGTGATCAAATGGGTGAGAAGAGTTTGAGTGCATCAGAAAATAAGAGTAGTCTGAGTAATGAGTAGATACAGGTCCAGGATTCAAGTCTTTCACAGCTAATGGATTTTATCAGAAGTCTTCTGCATTTCCTCTGGGGTAAGAACTCATGATTTCCTGATTTCCTGCCCTCCCACCAGCTCCTACCAAGTACCTAGCAAAGGAGTTGGAATTTTCTGTTGGAAAGTGATTTATACAGGACTTTTTGTTAGTATGTGAGTGGGCACATTTTGCTTTGCCAGTTTGTGGCAAGTGTCCTGAGAGTTCCAAGCATGCCTCTGGAGTCAGGCTGCCTGGGTGTTACTCCTTCTAGAGCAGGGCACTTAATTGCCCTTGGCCTCACTGTTCTCAACTGTGAGATAAACAGTAATGCTACTTATAGGGTAGCCTTGTTTCAAGGATTATAGATGTAGACCAGTGCCTGGAAATGAAAATTCACTAATACCGGTAAAGGTTACTTACAGTATCTACACCCTGAGATCATCAAAAGGGGCAGAAGTGGAATAGCTTCACCCCATTAGATAACCCTTATCCTTCAACACCCGTGTTTTACCAACACTTTTTACAGCTTACCTTAACCATTTTTCTGCCCCATTACCAGGAACTTGGTAAAGCACCCATTCCCATGGATTTGAGGGTAGGGGACATACAACCCTATGAAGCTCATTAGGAGTTTACTCAATCATGGGTGACTCTTTTGTCTTAAATAGGCCTAATTTTTGTCTTGACTAGGTCTAATAGTTGCTTCCCTGGTGGCTCAGATGGTAAAGAATCTGCCTGCAATGCAGGAGACCTGGGTTTGATCCCAGGTCAAATGAAAGATCCCTTGCAGGAGGGTATGGCAGTCCACTCCGGTATTCTTGCCTGGAGAATCCCCATGGACAGAGGAGCCTGGACTGTGGGTACAGTCCATGGGGTCACAAAGAGTCGGACACAACTGAGCGACTAAGCACAGGCCTAATTTTGATTATTTCAGATAAGCAATGGGACAGAAGTTTCAAGACATCAAGAAGTCTAGAAGCCATTTAAAGATTCATTCTTCTGTCTTTTTTATTCTCTGTTCAAAATAGTTTCACACAAAAACTCAGATATCATCACATTTAGTTTTAGACCTCTTCATGTGTGATGAATTCTTCCGAAAGCGCTAGCAGGTTTTTCTCCCATATTTGTTAAAGAACACCCACGATGAACTTGTCTACCATAAGGATCATTCTAAGTGAACTGCTTTCTGGATCCTTTCATTATCCCCGAGGACAGACATATGTTGAGTTCAAAATGCAGCTACATTTTCTGAGGTTAGCATTAAAAAATAACTTAGCAGGATTTTTAAGCTAAGATCCTCAGAGGAATTTTGCAAACATTTCATTTGCTACGACAATGGATAATTTATCTGAGAACAGGTGTATACAAATCTTGGTGTGCTGTCTTTTGAGACTGCAAGCTGTCACAATTGATTGTTCCCTTGAAAAAAGGGAAAAGAACTTTATTTGGTGAAAGTTAAGAGTAACTTCAAGCCTATAAAATGGAATTTTAGATTGTAGTGAAACTAGGTTATCATAACAGAATACCTGTGGATGTGTATAAGATGAAGCAAGGTTAATTTTCCCTTCTTTTACATAATACTGATACATCAGGGATCAGCAGAAATGGCCCTATTTGATAAATGCTCATAGTCGAATGCATTTTAGCTCCAGCCCCAGCTACCTTCCACTGGGCTGCTATAAACTCAGAATTAAGGTCTCAGTGAGATCAGGTTTACCCAGGGGCTGTCTTGGAGGTGAGGGATCCTGGGAAGGCTGACAAGGACTAGATAAATCATCTGGGAAGTCCGTCACCTAACTGTACTGCCCACCATGACAGCACTCTGGCTATGCCCCAGTTTTTTTCCTAAAGGGAAGAAATGGCCAGTAATCAGAACACAATTTCTGGAGGCTTAGTCTTAGCTCTTGTTTTCCACCACCTCTCTGACCTTGAGTCTCACTGTTTGCCCCTCTTGTCTTCATATCTGACTTTATCTTGCCCTGTTAACTTTTAGTATTGGTTTCTCCTTAGCATTACTTCCCTTCTACATTTTCTGAAGTATTACAGAGGCTAGAAGCCTGGAAATGACTTTTCTCTACTTTCTTGCCAGCAAGATTCTGGTTTCTCATCGATAAGAAGCTCTCCCATGATGTTTGGGAGGTGAATGGGAGAACCAGCACTTTCCAAATGGTGGTGAGCAGGTGCCTGGGGTTCAGTGGCAGCGGCTCTGGGGATTCTACAATAGTTTTGGGGTGACCACCTGTATCCCACGACGGTGGTTCCCTGCATTTCTTGTATATTCAACTATTTTAAAGCTAGCAAATGTGATCATGACTTTTACTCTCCTGCTTTCCACAACCTGCCACTGTTGTATGAGTCTCTGTTGTCATTGTTCGGTTGCTAGGTCCTGTCCAACGCTGTGATCTCATGGACTGCAGCAAGCCAGGCTCATCTGTCCTTCACTATCTCCAGGAGTTTGCTCAGCTTCATGTCCATTATGTCAGTGATGCTATCTAACCATCTCATCCTTTGCTGCCCCCTTCTCCTTTGCGTCAATCTTTCCCAGTGAGTTGGCTCTTCTCATCAGGTGACCAAAGTATTGGAACTTCAGCTTCAGCATCAGTCCTTCTCATGAACATTCAGGGTTGATTTCCTATAGGGATTGACTGGTTTAATCTCCTTGTAGTCCAAGGGACTCTCAAGAATCTTCTCCAGCACCACAGTTTGAAAGCATCAGTTTGGCACTCAGCCNATCAGGTGGCCAAAGTATTGGAACTTCAGCTTCAGCATCAGTCCTTCTCATGAACATTCAGGGTTGGTTTCCTATAGGGGTTGACTGGTTTAATCTCCTTGTAGTCCAAGGGACTCTCAAGAATCTTCTCCAGCACCACAGTTTGAAAGCATCAGTTTGGCACTCAGCCTTCTTTATGGTCCAACTCTTATATCCGTATGACTTCTTGAAAAACCATAGCTTTGACTATACCAAACTTTGTCAGCAGTGATATCTCTGCTTTTCAATACACTGTCTACGTTTGTCATAGCTTTCTTTCCAAGGAGCAAGTGTCTTTTAGTTTCATGGCTGAAATCCCCACCTGCAGTGATTCTGGAGACCAAGAAAATAAAATCTGTCACTGCTTCCACTTTTCCCCATTCTGCTTACTATGAAGTGATGGGATCAGATATCACAATCTTAGTTTGTTTTTTTTTAATGTTGAGTTCCAAGTTAACTTTTTCACTTTCCTCTTTCACCTTCATCAAGAGGCTCTTTAGTTCTTTTCTACTGTCTGTCATTAGAGTGGTACAATCTGCATATCTGAGTTTATTGATATTTCTCCTGGCAACGTTAATTCCAGCTTGTGATTCATCCAGCCCAGCGTTTCACATGACATACTCTGCATAGAAGTTAAATAAGCAGGGTGACNCACTTAGATTTTATAGATAATCATAGCTTGTGCAAATAAACATATCTCATTTCCCCCCAAATTTATCTTTTTATTACTTAATTTTCTTATTTAAGTTAATATTATCAGCATAATTTACTAATAATTGTTTTACTAATAATTATGATTTTTGTTTTGTTTTCCTAAATTTGGTTATAATTCTTTAAGAAATTATTAAGTATGATGACAGGCAGTTTTTGTTGTGTTAAGGAATATTCTATTTATATTCTATAAAGACTGGGGATTAAATTTAATAGGATGATTTTGACATTGACTAAGACACTTTCTGGGAGTTAGTGATGGACAGGGAGGCCTGGCATGCTGCGATTCATGGGGTGGCAAAGAGTCGGACACGACTAAGCAACTGAAATGAACTGAACTGAACTGAAGACACTTTCACGTTTTGACCTGTGTTAAACTAATTAACTCAATTTTGTGTAGCAGAATTCATGCTCCATCTTTTTGTCATAAATATCACAGAATGTTTTCATTGTGAAAAAGGAGATAATTTTCATCTTAATATTCCTTTGTTCATTTTAGTCATTTGTAGGGGAGGGATGCCCTCTGTTCCATAGATTAACATATATGTATTTTAAAATAAAAGAAAAGCTCAATGAACAATGTATTTTTCAATGGCTTTATAATTAGGGTACTGACATGAGAGATTTTTTTTTCTTTTAATATATTCTTCTAGGATCTTACAAAACTCACTAAAATTCTAGACTTTTTGAAGAAATGTTCAACTATATATCTCAAATGTTAAGACAGACAAAATTTTTCTCCCAGTGTTATACTGCATTTTTAAAAAATTACTGTGAGTATTAGAAACACAGTAAAAAGCTACCTTAATTTCTTATGCATATTTAAAGGGAAAAAGTAGCAAACTTTAAGTTTGTTTTATAATTTCGTCTTTGAGTGTTCAATATCAACAGTGTTGTTAATGGACTTTAATTAGCCATCTATAAAGAAACTGCCTGTTAGTGTTGCAGAAACCAACACTCAAGAAACCAAGCACCACACGGAGAGCTGGAGAACTCAGGTTTATTAAGCCAACGGGCCCAGAGGAGTTAACACTCCAAGCTCTGAGTCTTGAACAAAGGGGTTACAGAGTTTTTATAGACCAACTATAGTGGGCAACACTAGCTGTTAATAGGCTGGCTTAAACTAAGGGGTTTCACGTGCGCAGGAACAGCAGTAAAGATGGGGAGGAGGCTGCCTGACCTTTACATGGACAGGAATGATTAAGCAAGTTTGCAAGGGGCTGGGCAGTTGCAAAGAGCAGAACAAGGGCACGTGAGATAAGGTCCAGTTCTTAGTATTGTTAAGTTCTCACTTTCTGAGACCACATGACCAATGTGATCCAGACTTTGCAAGGAGCAAGCTGAGTTACAGAGGCAGAAGGAGCGGGAGGTTATGCAAAATTTTAACTTTTCCTCTTCAGTAGATCAGACTAAAGAATCTGCCTGCAATGCTGGAGAACTGGGTTCCAGTCCTGGGGTCAGGAAGATCCCCTGCAGGAGGGAATGGCTACCCACTGCAGTATTCTTGCCTGGAGAATCACGTGGACAGAGGAGCCTGGTGGGCTACAGTCCACGAGCTTGCAAGGAGTCGGACATGACTGAGCAGCTAACACACAACACAAAAAGAAACTCCACTGAGTTCTAGTCTCTTTCAGAATCAATAAACTACTTTCCAAGCTGCTCCCTCCACACCCCCACCTTGGCCCCCGATTCCACTCAGATATGCTGTATCTCATCAGCATATGCCTGAGAGGCTTGCCATACTCATTCCTTTTCTTCTGGGAGAAGAGTGGAGGAAAGGATGATATAAATATCATGCCAAGTTAAGTCGTAAAACTGGGTAAGATACTTGAATTCTTTTAGATAATTATCAGGGTCTGAGGATAATTATTCTTTTAGATAATTATCATATCTTGGATATGATAATAATTAAAGAGTCAAGATGCTTTTCAATCTGAGATAGATCTGTGAGGGGGAATGGGACATGAACCTGACTCTTTGCCCCTCTCGAAACCAAGTATGTGTGTGTTTTTGAGTGACTTTCTTTGGAATCCAATTGTTGTTTAATGTTTATGTATTAATGTACAAAAGGGATTAGGCTCGACAGTCATTAAGTCTCATAGTATAATATTTTAAAGTGGAGTTCCCTCTGTCTGCTCTTCGAAAGAGTCGGTATTTCATCCTGTAAAAATCCTCTGTCATGGTATCTTTGAAGTCAAGAGAGAGAAATTTCATCTTTCCAAACCGAAATTCTGCACTTCTCCATTCCTCCCTGTCTCTGGGCCTTTGGCAACCATTGTTCTACTTTATTTCTCTCTGAATTTGACTGCTCTGAGTACCTCATATGAATGAAACTCAAAACACTAGAATTATAATATTCGTTTTCATTCAGGATTTTACTTCAGAGGAATTTTATACAGACTTATAAACTGAGCACTAGAGCTATTGAATTCCTATTTGAAGGAATATCCATACGTAATTGAATACGATTTCCTGTTTCTGAGCATGCCTCAGAGAATGCTTGTCAAGTTTTGATGATAATTCCTAACAAGAGGCTTATAGAATGTATTAAGCATTTATGTTATCCTTGAGGTAGCTGCCTCAGGTGTCTTGGAGAATGTAATATTTGAATATATGTTCACGTGAATATCAGTGCGGTTTCTATCAGTGTCACTTCTCATATTCATGAAACTTTCAAACATTTGAAAATTGTTTGCGGTAGTTGATCACATTGTTTCAGTATACCCAGTTGGGTTTAAAGTAAGTTGCATGTATTTAAGTCCCTGATTTGAAGAAAAGTGGGCTTGTGTAAAGTATTTTAAAATATTTAAAATGAATGTCCTTGCTGAAAACAGAAATTCACTGCTTGGATCTTAAAATGCTTTACACCAACTGTTTTTTGCAAGAACACTTGTAAAATAATGTGTGCTAAATAATTCTTGAAAAAGTAATATTTAATGCCTAAAAGAGTTGGTTGTGAAATACAGCTTGAGTTTTCAGAATAATGTATATTTTACAGTTTAAAATCAGTAAAGTTTATTCCTAGAATATATTTCATCTTATGTATTATTAAGTAACAGTAATTTTCCAGGTACTTAGTTCTTCTTCTTTTTTTTTTTTT
>SJYX01022466.1:240089-257434 GCA_006410675.1 Oreotragus oreotragus
AGGGTGACAATACACAGCCTTGTTGTACTCCTTTCCCAATTTTGAACCAGTCAGTTGTTCCATGTCCAGTTCTAATTGTTGCTTCTTGACCTGAGTACAGGTTTTTCAAGAGATGGATAAGGTGGTTTGGTATTCACATCTCTTTAAGAATTTTCCTCAGTTTGTTGTGATCCACACAGCCAAAGGCTTTCATGTAGTCAATGAAGCAGAAGTAGATGTTTTTCTGAAATTCCCTTCCTTGTTTTCTCCAGAACCCAGTGAATGTTGGCAATTTAATCTCTGATTCCTTTGCCTTAGCTAAGTTCCACTGTGGCTCAGTTGGTAAAGAATCTGCCTGTAGTGCAGGAGACCTGGGTTCAATCCCTGCATTGGGAAGATCCCCTGGAGAAGGAAATGGCAACCCACTCCAGAATTCTGGCCTGGAGAATTCCATGGACAGAGGAGCCAGGTAGGCTACAGTACAGTCCCTGGGGTTGCAAAGAGTCTGGCATGACAGTATGACTAGCTTTCACTTTTTCTCCATGATTCAGTGAATGTTAGCAATCTAATCTCTGGTTCCTCTGCCTTTTCTAAGTTTAGCTTGTACATCTGGAAGTTCTTGGTTCAGGTTCTGCAGAAGCCTAGCTTGAAGGATTTTGAACATAACCTTACTACCATGTGAGATGAACACAATCGTATGGTAGTTTGAACAGTCTTTGGCATTGTCCTTCGTTGGGATTAGAATGAAAACTGACCTTTTCCAGTCCTGTGGCCACTGCTGAGTTTTCCAAATTTGCTAGCATGTTGAGTGCAGCATTTTCACAGCGTCATCTTTTAGGATTTGAAATAGCTCAACTGGAATTCCATCACCTCCACTAGCTTTGTTCCTAGTAATTCTTCCTAAGGCCCACATGACTTTACATTCCGGGATGTCTGGCTCTAGCTGAGTGACTACTCCTTTGTGGTTATGTGGGTCATTAAGACCTTTTTTCAAAGTTTTTCTGTGTATTCTTGCCATCTCCTCTCAATCTCTTCCACTTCTGTTATGTCCTTATTGTTTCCATTATTTATCCTGCCCATCCTTGCATGAAATGTTTCCTTGATCTCTCCAATTTTCTTGATGTGATCTCTAGTCTTTCCTATTCTGTTGTTTTCCTCTGTTTCTTTGCATTGTTCACTTAAAAGGCCTTCTTAGCTAACCTTGCTGTTCTCTGGAACTCTGCATTCAGTTAAGAACATTTCTGATACTTGATATTAAATTATTTTCTATGTAAAAATACTTAGTGCTTGATATTTTTCAAACAAAACTGTGATAGATATGGTAGCTAAGTTTTATATAGGCTAAGTGAACAAATGAAGTGAAGTGAAGTCACTCAGTCATGTCCAACTCTTTGCGACCCCATGGACTGTAGTCTACCACAGTCCTCCACCCATGGGATTTTCCAGGCAAGAGTACTGGAGTGGGTTGCCATTTCCTTCTCCAAGGGATCTTCCCCACCCAGGGATTGAACCCAGGTCTCCTGCATTGTAGGCGGACGCTTTACCATCTGAGCCACCAGGGAAGTCTAGTTATACAGCATAGGTCAGGAATATATAGAGACCTTCAGCGGACACTCACGTTAACAGTCATCTCCTCAGACTGTAGCTTATGGTGGCAAGAGGCCCTGCTCTGTCTCCAGCCTTGGGACTTGGGATTCTACCAGGCAAGTATGTTCAGCATCTTCTTTCCATGGAGATGAAGGAAACTGTTTCTTCCAGTTTTCCTAATAGCATCCCTCTCAGAAGTATTATTTTCCTTTACATGATAGAAAAGGAGACTGAGAGTGAGAAAGTTTCAGTAGCAGAAAAGGTGCAAAGAGGCAGAAGCCTGATTTGAACTAGGTTTTCTGTGCTATTTTCACCATACCTCTGAATTCTCATTTAGAACTCAGCTTCCAGGAATCCCTTAAATCCAGGTCTAATCCTATATTTCCTTTTTGCATTTTGACTATAGTCATTTATTTTTATCAGATTAAAAAAAAATATTCCTTCTAGAATACTTTCCAACTGTGAAAGAAAAAAAAAAAAACTGCAGTAGTAATTTAAAAAGTTTCCACTTGTTAAGTGGTTACAAGTGTCAAATACTGTGCTGTTTTAATCATTCATTTAATCGTTAAAATAATCCAGGGAGTCATTCATTTTTATTATCTCTGGTACAAGAATAAAAACTGACAGAGGTTTAGTCCAAGGTGATACAGTTGGTTTATAGCAAAGCTAGATGGAAACCCAGGTCTTTCTATCTCCAGTGCTTCTGTTGATTCATTTAACAAATATTTTTTGAGCATTCACTTTGTGCCAGGAACTCTCTTAGGTACACTGGGTTGGGGAGAGAGGGCTGCAAGGGAAGGACATACCACTAAAAAATCAGTATGAAACAAGAAATGATGAGGTGGTTGATGGAGTTCAGTTTGGGAAATTTGTAGTCACTAAGAGTCACACACATTCTGTCAATGAGTTTTTATGATTATATAAGAATAAAATAAAAATTCCTTTCTTTGAATCTACATATTGGTTTTTCAAAAAGCTACCAAGTTGTCAGACCTATTAGGCAGTCTGAATCTATCTAGCAAATGGATCTGTTGGGTTTAAGGATCGTATAAAAAAATTACTTGCTATTAAAGATGTCATAAAGTGAGAAAGTTTGAGAACCTCTGGGCTATAGAATGGAAGTAAAATAAATCTGAATTTTACTGTTGTCGTCTTAAAATTTAATCCATTGCCCTAAAATTTAGGCTTTTCTCCTTTCCCCAAAGCACATCTTCATCCTCATTGAATGTATGTGATCTATGCTTTGCTTTAAATTTTTTCTGAAAGCAAAAAGATGCAGAGAAACACAGGGTTTACTAGTGAATAAAACGTATCTTTCAGTGGCTATTACCAGTCTTAAGCAGATTTTCATTTTTCAAACATTTATTAAAATAGTGTTATAGGGAGTTCTATTTGCAATTTCTTAAGGAATCTCCACACTGTTCTCCATAGTGGCTGTACTAGTTTGCATTCCCACCAACAGTGTAAAAGGGTTCCCTTTTCTCCACACCCTCTCCAGCATTTATTGCTTGCAGACTTTTGGATCGCAGCCGTTCTGACTGGTGTGAAGTGGTATCTCATTGTGGTCTTGATTTGCATTTCTCTGATAATGAGTGACGTTGAGCATCTTTTCATGTGTTTGTTAGCCATCCGTATGTCTTCTTTGGAGAAATGTCTATTNAAATTAATTATAAAAAAAAGAAATTGGATGGTGTTTGGAGCCATAATTGGGAATAGAAAAAGAATTGCTGCTTCAGAGAATGCTCTGATCTCAATCCATCATTTTGTTCTGAACCATGATCCCCACTCATCCTGAGGTTGCCCAACAGAGATACTTCAGTTCATCTAAAGCTTGATCCCCATCTTTTACCCACAGAGATTCTAGGCTTTGATCAAAGGCCCTATACTCATGTACCACTAATGACTGTCTAAAATTATTTCCCTAATAATTTAGAACCATTTACTTCTATGAAGAACTTGTACAGTATGGCATTTGGCATTATTATTTTTTTTAAGGGAATTACCTTGTGTTTACCTGCATTTATCCACTTGCTGGTTAGTTCTTTCTGTCTTCAGGTCCATTGTGAGTTTTCTGCTATCATTCTCACAGAAATTCCTCAGAGTTTATGAGCCAGTGAAATCTTGTTATAAGCAATATTTGGACACTCAGTTTAAGCTAAATACATCTGGTTTCATGGATGTTGTTTGTAAAAAGAAATTGTTCGTGGTGTCCTTTCCAAACCCTTAAACCCTTGCTTAGTCTCAATGCATTTTAGCAAGCTCCTGAGATGGTAAAGAGTGAAGGCTTTCTTTTCAAAGGAGTGAAATGGAGATGCCAAGAGAATTAATAAAGTTGTTATGGGTACAGTGTTAGCCCTGGCCCAAATCACATATAAAGAAGGCATTTATTTTCAAGTCTCAGTTTAAATGTCATTTCTTTAATGAAGGCCTTCATTTATCCACAGACTGGCTTAGCAGCTTCGATTTCACACTCTCACCGTGCTCATTGTCTTGAAACACTCAGCTTTGAGTGTTAGCCCTGGCCCAAATCACATATAAAGAAGGCATTTATTTTCAAGTCTCAGTTTAAATGTCATTTCTTTAATGAAGGCCTTCATTTATCCACAGACTGGCTTAGCAGCTTCGATTTCACACTCTCACCGTGCTCATTGTCTTGAAACACTCAGCTTTGAACTAGGATTCTATTGTAATGCCTTCTTCCTGTGCAGATATGGAGTCCTCTTGGCTAAGTAACAAAGCTTTTTTGATTGCCTGTGTCTTCAGCATTTAGCGCCCTCCCCAGTGCTCAATAAGCATTGTAGAAGGAAGGAAAGAAGGGAGGAAGGGAGAAAAGCACAAAAGAGAAAAGCTAAGGATAAGAATGGACCCAAAAGTTACTTGTTGAAAGCTGTGATGACTACAGTAATTAGAAGGACCCAGGACTCTGCTTTTAAAGTTTTACTTTTCTAACGATGGTGACATTAGACCTTGAATGGCAAAGGAATCGCCCTGCTTAGGGTATCTGACTGCTTGCTAAGCTCTATAGATAAATAATAAGGAAAATAGCATAATCAGGAATTAGTAAATCCACCAGCCATGATTGAAAACTGGCCTCTCATTGACCGAAAACATAATTTTTGATCAATGTTGAAATCAGATTATATTCTTTGCAGCTGAAAATGGAGAAACTCTATACAGTCAGCAAAAGCAAGACCAGGACCTGACTATGGCTCAGATCATGAACTCCTTATTAAAAATTCAGGCTTAAATTGAAGAAAGTAGGGAAAACCACTAGACCATTCAGGTATGACTTAAATCAAATCCCTTATGATTATACAGTGGGGGTGATGAATAGATTCAAAGGATTAGATTTGGTAGCCAGAGTGTCTGAAGAACTATGGATGGAGGCTCATAACCTTGCATGGGAGGAAGTGATCGAAACAATCCTAAAGAAAAAGAAATGCAAGAAGGCAAAGTGGTTGTGTGAGGAGGCTTTACAAATAACTGAGAAAAGAAAAGTTAAAAGTAAGGGAGAAAGGTTTAGATACACTCAACTGAATGCAGAGTTCCAAGGATAGCAAGGAGAGATAAGAAGTCCTTCTTAAATGAACAATGCAAAGAGACAGAGGAAAACAGAAGGGGAAAAATTAGAGATACCTTGAAGAAAACTGGAGATATCAAGGGAATATTTCATTCAAGAACAGGCATAATAAAAGGCAGAAATGGTAAGGACCTAACAGAAGCAGAAGATATTAAAAAGAGGTGGCAAGGTTACACAGAAGAACAATACAAAAAAGGTCTTAATGACCCAGATAACCATGATGGTATGGTCACTCCCCTAGAGCCAGACAACCTGGAGTTGTCTGTAGGGCCTTAGAAATTATTACTATGAACAAAGGTAGTGGAGGTGATGGAATTCCAGCTGAGCTATTCATCTGAAAAGATGATGCTGTTAAAGTGTTGCACTTATGTCAGCCAATTTGGAAAACTAAGCAGTGGCCAAATGACTGGTCATAGGACTGGAAAAGGTCAGTTTTCATTCCAGTCTGAAAGAAGGGCAATGCCAAAGACTCTTCAAACTACCGTACAATTGCACCCATTTCACGTGCTAGTAAGGTTATGCTCAAAATCCTTCAAGCTAGCCTTCAACAGTACATGAATCGAGAATTTCCAGATGTACAAGCTGGATTTAGAAAGGGCAGAGGAACAAATATCAAGTTGCCAACATTCACTGGATCATAGAGAAAGTAAGGGAATTCCAGAAAACATCTACTTTTGTAGCTTCATTGGCTATGTGAAAGCCTTTGACTGTGAAGATCACAAAAACCTGTGGAAAATTCTTAAAGAGATGGGAGTACTAGACCACATTGCCTGTCTCTTCAGAAAGCTGTATACAGGTCAAGAAGCAGCAGTTAGAACCAGACATGGAACAATAGACTGGTTGCAAATTGGGAAAGGAGTATGTCAAGGCTGTATGTTGTCACCCTGCTTATTTAACTTCTACAAAGAGTCTATCATAGGAAATGCCAGGCTGGATGAATCACAAGCTGAAAACAAGATTTCTGGGAGAAATATCAACAGCCTCAGATAAGCAGGTGATACCACTTCACATAAAATGAAGAGAAACTAAAAAGCCTCTTAATGAAGGTTAAAAAGGAGAATAAAACCTGGCTTGAAACTCAGTATTCATAGAAGTAAGATCATAGCATTTGGTCCCATCACTTCCTGGCAAATAGAAGGGGAAAAAGTGAAAACAGTAACATTTTCCTTTCTTGGGCTCCATAATCCCTGCAGATGGTGACTATAGCCATGAAGTTAAAAGATGCTTGTTCCTTGGAAGAAAAGCTTTGACAAACCTAGACAGTGTATTAAAAAGCAGAGAGATCACTTTGCCAACAAAGGTCCTTATGGAGCAAATAGAAGGGGAAAAAGTGAAAACAGTAACATTTTCCTTTCTTGGGCTCCATAATCCCTGCAGATGGTGACTATAGCCATGAAGTTAAAAGATGCTTGTTCCTTGGAAGAAAAGCTTTGACAAACCTAGACAGTGTATTAAAAAGCAGAGAGATCACTTTGCCAACAAAGGTCCTTATGGGAAAAGTTCTGGTTTTTCCAGTAGTTATGTACAGTTGTGAGAGTTAAACCATAAAGAAGGCTGACTGCTGAAGAATTGATGCTTTCGAACTGTGGTCCTGGAGAAGACCTTTGAGACTATCTTGGACTGGAAAGAGATCAAACTAGTCAATCTTAAAGGAAATCAACCCTGAATATTCATTGGAAGGACTGATGATGAAGCTGAAGCTCCAGGACTCTGGCCACCTAATGCAGACAGCTGACTCTTTGGAAAAGACCCTGGTGCTAGAAAAGATTGAGGGCAGGAGGAGAAAGGGGCAACAGAGAATGATATGGTTGAATGCCATCACTGACTCAATGGACATGATTTGAGCGAACTTTGGGAGATAGTGAAGGACAGCGAAGCCTGGTGTGCTACAGTCCACAGGGTCCAAAGAGTTGGACACAACCTAGTCACTGAACAATAGCAACGGTCTGAATTGAGTCTCCATCCCACTCTAGTGTTGAACATCTGACCTCCATGATTTATGGAAACCTTCTCCTCCTCTGGCTTCTGATACACTTGCATTATTTGAGGCCCTCTATCCTGCCCTCTCCCTGATTCTTCATTTCTCTGGTGCATTCTGGACCTGCACATTCTACACACTTCTTTTTATCTTCTCCTTTACTCTCTGGGAGAGAGGAGCCTTAAATCTTCATCCCAAAATCTGACTATTTCCTACTAATAATTCATAGAAGATAAGTCCAAGATTATGTCTATATTTAAATGTCTTGCTTCGTGTTGTGAATTACTTTCTAGGAAGATTATCCTTGTTCGCATTCCTACCTGCAGTATGTCAGAATGCCCACCTTACTGTACCCAGAGCAATATATAATGATGGCTCTATAATATTTGATAATTTCTTAGGTGAGATTAATACCATTGTGGTTTTTCTTATGCAGTTAAGCCCCTCAAAATTCTCCCTTCAGTAAGCTGCTCCTATGCTTTCAGACCTTTTATGTTGAGCACCTCTGAATAAACGCCAAGAGAGAGGAACTGTCAGAGGGCCAAGAAGGCAGAGAGTCAAGAAAAGGACAAGTATCAGATTTGGTTTGGTTCACAAGACAGCCTCATACTGCTGGGGGCCAAGACCATGAGACTATGTAGATCTGTGAATCTGGAAATCAGGTGCAGAGAGTGGGAAAGAGTCAGTGTTTCTCAAACCTTCTTTAGTGAGTTCAAAGTTGCTCTAGTCCAGGAAGAGTTTAAAAGAATGTTATTCATTATTTCCTCATTAATAACGGAGAAATGCTATCCAAACTTTGGCAGGTCTTCCATATACTTGATATTAAGGCTACTGCTATCATCAGTGATTTTATGCGTCTTCATAAATGTTGGGATAGGCGTACCAAGCATATATGGTCTTCTGCCATGAAAACCTGGAAAGAATTCTCAAAGCCCCTTAATTTGCTTCAGAAATATTATGAGCACAAACATTTTATGGAAGATACAGTCTTCTAACAGAATAACTTATGAAGATGAATAAGACCCATGCTTTGCTTTCAAGTAGCCCATTTAACCAGTTAAAGAGGTAAAACAGATGTCAACATAACTAAAGCATGGACATGACTGTAAGCCAAGTGCCACTAGGTTAGGCACAAAGGAATGAAAAGGTGTATGAATCATCAGAAAAGAAAATTTATAATCTGACAGAAATGGGCAGTTTCACAAATAACATACATTTGAAATAAACATAAAACGATGGGCAGGGTTTTCACTAGTAGAACAAAGGTCTGATGTGGGGAGAGAAGGCAACATTTCAAACTGAAGAAAGTGTACATGAGCAAAGGTTATGTCTGAGGAGGGCAGCTTCTCTAGGATGGAGGTTCATATGTAACATATATTACATCTCAACATATGTTAAATGTTGAGATAATGAGGTTGTATTTCATTCAGTAGCCCCTGGGAGCCACTGGGAGCCCCTGAGAGCCCCTAAATAAGGAATTTTTTAAAAAAATTTAAATTTATTTATTTTAATTGGAGGCTAATTACTTTACAATATTGTATTGGTTTTGCCATACATCCACATGAATCCAGAAAATTTTTGATGTTGAGTTTTATTATGAAGTGAAATTCTGACAGTCATATGAAGCCTAGGTTACAATAAAGAATGGGAGTATGATACCTAATGAGCAGGCTATTATTCCATTAGTCTAGGAAGAGGGTAAAATATACTTGAAATAGGGAGGCAGGAATGAGAAGAAAAATGAGGAATGAGATACGGAAAGCCCTGGTAGAAACAAAAACTAATGACTTAGAACCTAATTCAGTTTGGGACAAACAGATAGATTTCAAGTCCAAGTGCCCAGGAGACTATTAAAAGTATGGTGTTATTAATGGACAGTGAATTCAGAAGAGGGAAATGATGTCAGAAAAGAAGTGAGTTGGAATGTACTGCTTTTAATCTATCAGTTTTCATTCATTTACTTGCTAAATAGGCAATTGAAGGTTTGGAAAGTAGGAGAGAAAAAGCAATTAGACACATTAAGGACTAATTAGCATGACTGATCTTGGATGAGCATATGACCCAAGATGGGTGAATCAGATTCCTTTCTGAGGAACAAAAGGGAGGAATGGGAGGGATGCCAATCCTGCTTGGCTGGCAGCCACATGCCCTGCAGTGTGAAGCAAGCTGATCTGAGATAATGAAGCCAACACACTGGGAGAAATGAAGAGACAATCTTGGTGGCCCTTGAGTCCCTAAGAAACAACTGCCTCTCATTCCATAGTTGTCAGAGCCTCATAGTAAATTTATCCTTCTATGCCTAAGCTAGTTCAGAGGGAATTGCTGTAATTTATAACTGAAGGAATCCTGAGTATTAACACGATTAAAAAGTCAGAGCTAGTTGTCAGATACTTCAATTTTAAAAGCACTATAGGGTTTGTTCTTTCATTTAACATTTATGAAGTCCCTTCTCTGTTCTGGGCATTATGATAGCCTCTGAGGATAAATTGGATATTGAAGTGGAGAGAGGACTGAACGGAGGGTTTTGAAGTATGTCTGGCCCTGTAGCAAAGACAAACCCCAATTTATCAATAGGTGCAGTTCCAAATGTCCTGGTGTAAAGTGGCTGTTTGAGAGAAGAGATTACTCCATAGAAACCTCATTGTGAATGGTGGTGATATGCCCAGGACAGCTGGGGAAAACCCCTTTCCCCTATAATGGGACAAATTAGACACAAATACAATAGTGTAACACATATAACTTGTCTTTCTAAAAAGTTCATATGGAACAGCATCTGAGGACTCCAGGCATTGCTTGGACTTAGGTGGATTTTCATGGGATGTGTCCTACCTCTTGAAAACTGTGGCAGCTGTGGTATGTGGAATGGGGTTTTTTAAATTCTTGATATGTAAGGAAGGACAAGGGCAACTTAGTACAGTTCAAAGGGGATTCCGCAGTGGGGAGAGCATGAAGAGAGATGTACCAAGTAGAGTGAAGGGAAGGAATCAGAGGTGCTTGCGTTTTGCTGTGTGTCTAATGCGGATTGTAGAGAAGGGGACTCACTGGAGTTAGAGAGGCTGAAGGATCCTATTGGAACTCTGCTGAAAAGTCATTTCAGAGAGCTTTGTTTTAGGCAATGTATTCCCCAGTTTCAAAGGTCATGTCCTAAATACCCGGAAAAAAATATTAACTGATAGTGACTCAGCAATCATACTGATACTGTTGCAGAAAGGAGGAGCCCTTCCAGGGCCCAAGAGTGGGCTCTGGTCTAACACTCAGAAAAGTATTGTCTCAGGAGACACACACACATGCTGACAAAGCAAGCGGCTTTATTGGGAAGGGGCACTTGGGCAGAGAGCGGGAGGGTAAAGGAACCCAGGAGAACTGCTCTGCCAAGTGCCTCAGAGTCTCAGGTTTTATGGTGATAGGGTCTGGCCAGTCATTCTGACTCAGGGTCCTTCCTGATGGCACACACATTGCTCAGCCAAGATGGATACCAGCGAGGAGGATTCTGGGAGGTTGGTATGACATGTGACGCCTCCTCTGGACCTTTCCCAAATTCTTCTGCTCTGTGGGGGCTTGTTAGTTTTATGTTTCTTACCAAGACTGAAACTCCAATACTTCAGCCACCTGATGCAAAGAACTGATTTATTTGAAAAGACCCTGATGCTGGGAAAGATTGAGGGCAAGAGGAGAAGGGGACGACAGAGGATGAGACGGCATCACCGACTCAATGGACATGGGTTTGGGTGGACTCCGGGAGTTGGTGATGGACAGGAGGCCTGGCATGCTGCAGTTTGTGGGGTCCAAAGAGTCAGACACGACTGAGCAACTGAACTGAGCTGAACCAAGACCTCCTGACATAAAATAACTAATGCAAATAGTTACGGTTCCTGGTCAGGGTGGAAGGTTTCAGTCAGTGTTTTCCGTAACAATATAATACCAAAATAGTCTGTACTCCTTTGAGATCTCAGTCATGCTACATGCCTCTGCTCCGAAATGTACCTGGACTGGTTAACAGAATCTGGCTCTCTCTACTCATGCCAGGTGGCTTGAGGTGCCAGCTGACATGGGAGGTCAGATCTACCCTCATGATGATGTCTATACTTACCATGTTTGATTGAATCCATGTGAATTCTGATTATGATTTGAACAGCACCCACATATTTTGGAGTTATCCCTGGTGGTTCAGGTGGTAAAGAATCTGCTTGCAATGCAGGAGACCTGGGTTTGATTCCTGGGTCAGGACGATCCCCTGGAGAAATAAACAGCAGCCTACTCCAGTATTTTTGCCTGGGAAATCCCATGGATAGGGGAGCCTGGTGGGCTACTGTCCATGGGGTTGCAAAGAGTTGAGCATGACTGAATGACTAACACTTCACTTCACTTTATTTTGATATGGGAATGAGTTAAATCCTATTTGCTACCCTATATCTAATCTAAAATAAAAGAAATAAAGAGATTCCATGAAATGTTTTACTGGATCAATCTTGCCTTGACTGAAAAGTAATCTTAAAACAGGTGTGAAGTGTTAAAAGATCTTTTTTTTTTTTTTAAACAGATGGAAAGTAAACACCTGGGAACTTTTCAGCTCAACCTATTTGCGGCCCTGAGACTGCCAAGATTCTTCACTGTGAAAGTTCTCCAAGGATTAGCCTATTCCTGTTCTTCCTGTTCCACACATAAATATTAATTACCCCTAAATACAGCCCATTTACTACCATCAGTCATGAAAAATTTAAAATGCCAAGCTAGTGTGAGAGAAACTTGGCGGTAAATAATTGTTACATTGTTCTGTTTGTTCTCAACATTGGTAGTTAGGCAGGAGTTTGTGAGAAAGGGGAAACTGTGAGCATGCATGGCCTGTGGATGATAATTACAAAATGCCAGAAGGAGAGTCTTGAATTTTTTAAAGAGGCTTTAATGACTCCCAGGACATTGAGGCAGAGCAGCACAGATCTTGTTGAGAAAAAATACAGTCGGTGTTACAGAAAATTCATTGCCTAGTTAGAATGCAGAGATGGGATGGATGCTAAATATTCCATCTGAATTGTTTGGGTGGTCAATGGGGAATTTAATTTTATGAAATGTAGTTTTGTTGTCTTTCAACCTGGCAGAATGGTAACTCAAAGGGTGGAGGAGAAATGGAGGTGCAGAATTATATTATTTAAATGGTATCTATAAAGACCACTGAGATACTTCATCCTTCTTTCTCTGAGGAAAAAGGTACAGAAATGATGTCCTAAAGGCATATGAGATCAGTTGGAATAAGTTAAGTGGCAAAGACAATAATAATGTAACAGAGAAATATAACCTGTATTATTTAAATTATTCAAAGGATGCTAAAAATTGTTACTAAGGTCACTATGATGCATAATGATAATGTGTGGTATGTTAAACCTATGTGGTCTTTAAAATATAAATTTTCTGATATAAAAGTGATAACAATATTGTGGAAATTTTGGAAAAGATACAAAGTTTGAAATAAGAATTAAAATTCAGAAATAAGCAATTAACATTGTTCCCCAATGGCTTTTTTTATTATGATTATTGCTGGCTGATTATAAAGGCAATCAGAATTCCTCACAGAAGATTTATATCAAAATATAATATAGTCTAAAATAAACATTGTCAAATTACTGTCATATACTTCATGAAATGCTACACTTTTTTTCAAAGTTTAAGAATTTCATTTTGCATCTGAGCATGTTGATTAACAATTTTAATCAACAACCTTGAGTCAAAGATTAGGAATGCTTGTATTAAGTGAAGGAGATTAGAGAGGAATGGCAACTTTCTAACTATTTGACGTAAAGTGTTTATATATTGACATAAACTATTTGACATAGAACTATTCAAATTATTTGACATAAAGCTATTGTAGAGTTTTAAGGAACTGAATTTTCACAAAACATGACTGACCTCCATTTTGTTAGAATCAGTTATTTGCATCTCAATGTTCATGACTCCTATTTCCAGTAAATATATAATATTTTTTCTATTTAACACTTTTGAAATTGAATTCCATTTTCTTTGATAGCAACACTGCAACCACTCTAGAATGAATGCAAAGAAACTTTGTCTCTTTTCTCTTTTTATCAAGGATATTTTTGCTTCTCATTCTACCCTTGACATTTTTGTTATATCCACAGTTATAGGTAGGTTTCTTGCAATAATCAACATTTACAAATTAATTTCACTCATTCTAGGAAGGTGTTTCTTTTTTAAAGGAGGGAATAACTACCATCATTCCTATATTTGGTCTTATTTCTGTTATTTCATCTAATATTTTCTGATTCTATGCATTGTCATTTTATCATGTTTCCCACATTTTCTTTGCTCTAATCTTCTTGTTTCTGATAGGCTCTGTCAACATCCTATATAGAATGTAGAAAGTCACACAGCTTTTGATGTAAAATGGTGAGGATTTCTAGAGAAACCAACTTCCACCTGGGAATGATTTTCTGAACACTGGAGAACTGAACCAACAGAGGACCTACTATCTCTGAAATAACCTTGGAAATAGTTTGAGAGTATGGTGCCTGAGCTGATATCCAATGGGTAGGAAGATGGAATCAGGAACCTGCTGCTTTCCCAGCTGCTACTGCTGCCACCACATCATCTCGGAAACTAGGCACAGGATGCCGGGGTCCTGATCCAGGAAAGTCCTGCATCTCCACAACCCTATTTGCCAGTAGCTAAAACTGAAAAGGAGGCTAGAGGGAACCTCTAGTTCACTTCCACTTTCCAAAATTTCAGTGCCCTTGTTTGTTGGGTAAGAGCTAATTTTTATCCTTTAGCTGTGAGTAGTAATGGTGTTAGTCACTCAGTCGTGTCTGACTCTTCTGTGACCCCATGGACTGTAGCCCACCAGGCTCCTCTGTCCATGGAATTCTCCAGGCAAGAATACTGGAATGGGTTGCCTACCCTTTCTCCAGGGGATCTTCCTGACTCAGGAATCAATCTGGGGTCTCCTGCATTGCAGGCAGATTCTTTACCATCTGAGTCACCAGGGAAGCCCAAGATTGTTGAAGTGGGTAACGTATTGCTTCTCCAGGGGATCTTCCTGACCCAGGGATCAAACGTGGGTTTCCTGCATGGCAGGAAGATTCTTTACTGTCTGAGCCATCAGGGAAGCCCCTTTAGCAGTGAAGGAGTCTGGAAATGCCCTCTGGTCTCTGTATAGAAAAGTCCCATCGAAGGAAAGTGGAATAGATAGGAAGGTCACCCATCCAAAGTATCTACCATTAGATACCCATAGTCTATAGTCCTTTTTGCATCTTATTTGAATTATTACAAATTTTTGTTTTACAAAATTAGCATTAAACTCTCTTTCTAGAGTTGTGACAGGTAAATGGTGATTCTTGACTTTGTCTGAAAGTGAAGTGGAAGTCATTCAGTCGTATCTGTCTCTTTGCGACCCCATGGCCTATACAGTCCATGGATTTCTCCAGGTCAAAATACTGGAGTGGGTAGCCTTTCCTTTCTCCAGGGAATCTTCCCAATCCAGGGATCAAACCCAGTTCTCCCGCATTGCAGGCAGATTCTTTACCAGCTGAGCCACAGGGAAGCCCTTAGACTCTGTTTATATACAAGTTTTATTTTCTAACCAGTAGTTCACTCAGATGTACTTCTTAACATTTCATTAAAACACCTAAGAAAAAAATTCAAAACATAAATAATACAGTGGAAGATGACTCTGATAACTGGCCTATCAACTGATAAAGCAAATGTCACAATGTTATTTAAAATATATATTTAAAATTATATTTATAATTATATATTTATGTACATATATAATAATGCATTGTTTCATATATAGATACAAAATATAAAATGGACTATTATCTTTGTTTTGAATTTTTCTTAGGTGTTTAATGAAATGTTAAAAAGTGCATCTGAGAGAACTATGAATACTGAAAATCATGATTTATTAACTTAAGGATGTATAATACACTATAGCAATATAGTCTTCCCTAGCTTATCATTCTTATGTTGTAAAGTTGTTTCTCAATTTTAGGAGGGTTTTTTTGGGTAGGCTTTTATTATAAGTAAAATCTTGACAGTCTCCCTAAGTAGTTTAAAGCAGTGAGTTTTCCTCAAAATCGTCATGAACTGAAATCATCCTTTACAATATTTTTTATGCCAGTGAATATGCTCCCAAAACAATCTAATTGTCTGCTATTTAACTCAGTAAATGTTCATTGTGTCCTTAATATATTCTAGGACCCTAATGGGGCCTTCCACAACAAATGTCTTGTCCCTCCCCCATGCAGTCCCAGCCTAGCACACTCTATAAACATAACATAAATGAGTGGACGCTCTGACCAAAAGATAAATGAAGCATCCTGAAAGAGTGTCCTTAATGCTGCCTGGGAGTTATGAATCAGGGCAGATTTCACGGAGGAGGCAAGAGTTTACCAGATTTCTCAATTTCCTAGTTGGAAAAAAAAAAAACAACGAAATTAAAAATCAGAGCATGGTCAGAACTATCGCTTTAATTTTTTTTTTTTTTGAAAAGCAGAATAAATGTGAAGCATCTGGGATTTTTATTTGTGTTATGATCTGTGGAAAAATAAAGGTGACTATGATGACCAGGGACGGGGGAGCCTGGTGGTCTGCTGTCTATGGGGTCCACAGAGCCGGACATGACTGATACGACTTGCAGCAGCAGCAGCAGCAGCAGCATGATGATGATAATGGGGCTTTCCAGGTGGTGCTAGTGGTAGAGAATCCGCCTGCCATAGGGTCACAAAGAGTCGGAGATGACTGAAGTGACTTAGTATGCATGATGATGATAATGCATATTATTGATTGCTTACCCATCAGCTGGCTGGGAACCTTTCCCCTTTTCCTGTTAACACCTTGGTTTTCCTTCTGGTGTCTCTCTCTCTTCTGAATTGTAGCACCCTTGTTTTGAAGGGTGACCCCAGCTCAGGTGTGAGCTATAATTAGTCTAAGTCAGTTAAAAATCCCATTCCCCTGCCAGTGATTGGTTGAAGCCACTACACCTGTAATAAACAGAGTACTTATTACTTGGTTGCAGAGATAGGTTCAGGAAAGAGCACAAAACTGGATCTGGGCCAATGAAATGTAAGGGGAATTTGGAAAAAGGGATTCTGGGAAATTTTCCCTTCTACTTAAAGGAAAACCTTAAGTGCTGTCTCTCGCTGGCTACTGGCAGAAATGCAAAGGATACTGTAGCTATCTGATTACCAGCCTGAAGAGGACCACAGAAATATTCTGACTCCTTCCTGCCTCTCCAGGAATCACAGGGGAATGGAGACAGAGCCATTGAATTAAGTAGGTCCTAAAACCTACCTGACCTATGGATTTCCAGGTATGAGATTCTATAAGTGTTTTTACTGTTTAAGCCAGTTTGACATAATTTTCTAGTGCTTGCTATCAAAGTTGTTCCACTTAATTTAATAATTCACAACTGAGAATAAAAAGGGCTAGCCTATGAATTGAGGTAAATGTAAAACTACAACACCGAAATCAGATTGTTTCTATTCTAAGTCAGTTAAAAATCCCATTCCCCTGCCAGTGATTGGTTGAAGCCACTACACCTGTAATAAACAGAGTACGTATTACTTGGTTGCAGAGATAGGTTTTGGGGAAGGCAATGGCACCCCACCCCAGTACTCTTGCCTGGAAAATCCAATGGACGGAGTAGCCTGGTGGACTGCAGTCCATGGGGTCGCTAACAGTTGGACAGACTGAGCAACTTCACTTTCACTTTTCTCTTTCGTGCACTGGAGAAGGAAATGGCAACCCACTCCAGTATTCTTGCCTGGAGAATTCCAGGGATGGGGGAGCCTGGTGGGCTGCCATCTATGGGGTCACACAGAGTCGGACACGACTGAAGTGACTTAGCAGCAGCAGCAGCACTGGAGAAGGAAATGGCAACCCACTCCAGTATTCTTGCCTGGAGAATCCCAGGGATGGGGGAGCCTGGTGGGCTGCCGTTTATGGGGTCACACAGAGTCGGACACGACTGAAGTGACTTAGTAGCAGCAGCAGCAGAGATAGGTTTGCACCCAAAGATGGAGAAGCTCTATACAGTCAACCAAAACAAGACCAGGAGCTGACTGTGGCTCAGACCATGAATTCCTTATTGCCAAATTCAGAATTAAATTGAAGAAAGTAGGGAAAACAGCTAGACCATTCAGGTATGATCTAAATCAAAGCCCATATGATTATACAGTGGAAGTGAGAAATAGATTTAAGGGCCTAGATCTG
>SJYX01022466.1:259531-302156 GCA_006410675.1 Oreotragus oreotragus
AAGATAAGGAGTCCATAGGTGTGTGGATTTATCTCTGGGCTTTCTATTTTGTTCCATTGATCTATATTTCTGTCTTTGTGCCAGTACCATACTGTCTTGATGACTGTGCCTTATGACCCAGCAGTCCCACTGCTGGGCATACACACCGAGGAAACCAGAATTGAAAGAGATATGTGTACCCCAATGTTCATTGCAGCACTGTTTATAATAGCCAGGACATGGAAACAACCTAGATGTCCATGAGCAGATGAATGGATAAGAAAGCTGCGGTACATATACACAATGAAGTATTACTCAGCCATTAAAAATAATACATTTGAATCAGTTCTAATGAGATAGATGAAACTGGAGCATATTATACAGAGTGAAGTAAGCCAGAAAGAAAAACACCAGTACAGTATACTGACACATATGTATGGAATTTAGAAAGATGATAATGATGACCCTGTATGCGAGACAGCAAAAGAGACACAGATGTATGGAACGGACTTTTGGACTCTGAGGGAGAGGGCGAGGGTGGGATGATTTGGGAGAATGGCATTGAAACATGTATACCATCATGTAAGAAACAAAACGCCAGTCTATGTTCGATACAGGATACAGGATACTTGGGGCTGGTGCACGGTGATGATCCAGAGAGATGATATGGGGTGGGAGGTGGGAGTGGGGGTTCAGGATTGGGAGCTCATATACACCCGTGGTGGATTCATGTCAATGTTTGGCAAAACCAATACAGTATTGTAAAGTAAAATAAAAATAAAATTAAAAAAAAGGAAAAATAAAAAAATAAAAATCACAATCTTCCATGCTCATGTTTCAGTCAATCAAATATTAGTTTACTTTCTCAAACTAATTTTGCACTTATATTTTTCACATCATTTATAATTTGGTTTAGTTTGTGTTTCCTAGTTTTTGCACTTTTGTAAAACTTCAACTGAAAAATAATCCAACTGACTAATATTCATTTCCCTGCTAAGAGGCAGAATTAAGTCCTTAATTTCATCCTTCATTATGAATTCCAACAACTTAGTTTATATTCATTCATTTATAGTACATTAATTGCCTTTTTCCACACATGAGAAGTTTGAATCTAACATGTTTAGACTACAGCAAATTTACTGAGACTAAATGCAATATATTTGAGTTTTTCATCACAAAACAACAATTCTGTTTAAGACAGCGGGACATCAAGTCCATTAATGCCTTTGGCTGTCTAGTTTTCCTGAGAATGAACTTGGATTATCTTTTTGAAAGATAGGATACTATTTCTTCATGCTTTTAGAAACGATTTTCTAAGGAATCAGTTCAGTCCAAGACTATAACCAAATAATGTAGTAAACAAATTGTAAAAGAAAAACAAATCAGAATAAAGAAAAAGACAGTTGGTTAATTAAAATGTGGACAGGGAAAAGAGTAGAATATTGATTAAACAATGTTGAAATTATTTCAGTGGGCATGTCTGAGAACATACATTTTGAATTATGAGATAATTTTTAAGACTATGGCTTCAGAGATTTCTGCCATGCATGAAAAGGGTGCTGATGCTATTATTAGCTAAGTTGTAAGGCATTATGCCTGCAAAATCTCTGCTATGGGTCAAAACTCTCAGCTAACTTAAGCTGATGCAAAGAAAAATAATAAAAGTAGAAAAAATATAAATGGAATCAAATCTCATAATTTATATATTACTAATTTCCTGTATCTCTAGTAGTAGTAGTGTTACTCACTCAGTTGTGTCTGACTGAGATCCCATGGACTATAGTCCACCAGGCTCCTCTGTCCATGGAATACTGGAGTGGGTTGACATTCCCTTCGCCAGAGATCTTCCCAACCCAGGGATCGAACGTGGGTTTCCTGCATTGCAGACAGATTCTTTACTGTTTGAACTACAGAGGTCCTGTATCTCTACTTTTATTTAACTGCCATATAATAATAACAGTGAATTAAAACATCACTACCATTGTGTTTTATCACTGTTCCTAGTATTTGTAACAGAATTTTCTCTTTATATATTGGAATACCTTGCTATTTGTTGGATATATCTCTCTATATAGATTCAGTGTGTCTGTGCCTTTTATCATTATTTAAGTCTTCTTTCTTATTTCACCCTAAAATATTTCCCATAAATTTTACCTACTTACAAAAGAGTAGGAAAAGAATGGTGGCAATATTTATATCAAACAGATAGTTTTGTCTACTATTTTTATTTTAGCCTTTGAATTTTACTTTAAGCATGTCTTTTGCATATGGAAAAACTTACTTTAATTTCAAAATCATACTCTTGATTCTACATCCTGCCTTTCAGTTTTTATATCTCTCTTAAAAAAAAAAGTACGGTAACACATTTGCAGGAGATTTGGAAAATACAGAACAAGATTACATATAGTTCCACTATATATTACAATTATTTTTTAAGTAGATAAAGATTTTTAGTTGGAGTTTTAATGTCAAACTCTCAAAAATTAATAGAATGAATATACAGAGAAGTAGAAGGGTATGGTAGACCACATATCTCCTTTTATCTGTATAAAATGTACTGATACTCAGTTTTATTCAGCTTTTTATCTTTTATTGGATTAATCATGATTGTTTTAAATTAAAAAATTAAGTGAATTTGTAGTATATATATCAGAGATATATATATAGGAGAAGGCAATGGCACCCCACTCCAGTACTCTTGCCTAGAAAATCTCATGGATGGAGGAGTCTGGTGGACTGCAGTCCACGGGGTTGCAAAGAGCCGGACACGACTGAGCGACTTCCCTTTCACTTTTCACTTTCATACATTGGAGAAGGAAATGGCAGCCCACTCCAGTGTTCTTGCCTGGAGAATCCTAGAGACTGGGGAGCCTGGTGGGCTTCCGTCGACGGGGTCGCACAGAGTCGGTCACGACTGAAGCGACTTAGCAGTAGCAGCATATATATATATATATATGAATAATATTGCTTATCTTAAAACTTTTCAGGCTGTTATTAATCTTTTATATACATCAAATAGCCCATGATGACTATGGACCTGATTATATGGGAAAGAGAAATACTGTATTTTATACTTTTATCTTTTCAGTCCTCAGGATCTTATTAATCTAACTAGAACCATGAAAACATTGCTATGGATTTGTATATTGTGTATTTCATGTAGTGTGTTTGTTTCAACACTTAGATAATTCTAAGGTGCTGCTGGCTTTGCTGTCAGGGTTTTCATTTACTGACCTCTTCAGTTAATGGATCTATCAGCACTCATTTTCATCAATAACATCCCTGCTCAAAAATTCTTTCTGAAACTCAGCCTTCAATATCTGGAGATACTTCCTTAAGAAACTTTTGGTGAAAGGGCATATTTCCTAACTATCCAAAAATGTAGTGAATGATTCTTTTTCTTCCATATTTGAAGATCAGTGTGGTTGCACAGGCAGTTCTTGAAATATGCCCTTCTCTCCCAGAATTTCTCGTGTAACTCTAATTTTATTTCCAAGTAGAATGTTTTGTCCTTAATAGCTTATACATTTACTTATATTACATTTATAGTTTTATGAGATTACAAGTTACTCATGAGGGCTCTCATAAATACCCTGCTTTATGACTTTTTCGAGGCAAATAATAGAGCTCCAATACCTTGGCCAAAGTATTGGAGCTTCAGCTTATTTTCTGCCCCTTTGTAATTTAAGCATGCTCAAATAATTTTCTTTGGTTAAGAAAAAGTGGAAGTGACATGTGGTATGTGACTTTAAAAAGATAGCAGTAACACTTCAGTTTTAAGTCATCAAATTAACAAATATCCAAGTGAATAATATGTGAAGGTGAATACACTGGACAGCTTTCCCTTTGCACAAGCTATAAAGGTGTGTGCAAATCACCTGATGGGAGATGGAAACTTCATCAGCCAGAGTCCCTGAGGAAGAATCAGAGTCCTCCACTCACTCAGTTTTCATGGTCCTTGTCCTATAAGAAATAATTTAATTCTATCTCATATTTAGAATTGCTACTTAGCACAATTGGTCGATCTGACCTATATCTTTATGACCACACCTCTTTGTTATTGCAGAGATAGCCCCAGTGAGTCCCATTTATTTTGTATATTTTCTCCTATTATTCAAGAGGAAATATCCTTGACTATATGCAGGATTATCAATCTTCTGCTAGTTAGTCTTCTCCTCTGATAATACCTAGTCATAACTCAGTTCACTGAGATTAGTTCATCAGATCCATCACCTTTTCTGTAGGGAGCTAAATAATATTCCTAATTGCCTTCTGTAATGGATATCCCTCTCCCCCATCTCTTTACTCTTTTAGGTTCTAGATAACTTTGATATTTATTTTCTTTCATCCTATTGTGCTCCATACAATAGAGATTCCATCCTTTACTGATTTCAACAAAATTTTTAGCCTATTTAATGCAATATCCATTTTACGATGTCTTTTCAAAATCTACTATCTGGTGTCATACAAAGGACATTGTCACTTCAAGGATTCAGTTCAGTTCAGTTCAGTTGCTCAGTCGTATCCGACTCTTTGTGACCCCATGAATTGCAGCATGTCAGGCCTCCCTGTCCATCACCAACTCACGGAGTTCACTTAGACTCAGGTCCATTGAGTCAGTGACGCCTTCCAGCCGTATCATCCTCTGTCGTCCCCTTCTCCTCCTGCCCCCAATCCCTCCCAGCATCAGAGTCTTTTCCAATGAGTCAACTCTTCGCATGAGGTGGCCAAAGTACTGGAGTTTGAGCTTTAGCATCATTCCTTCCAAAGAAATCCCAAGGTTGATCTCCTTGCAGTNTATATATATTTCATTCATTTCATGAAGTATTTCCCTTTGTAGCAACATGGATAGACCTAGACAATAAACTTAGTGAAATAAGTCAGATAGAGAAACACAAATACTACATGATATAACTTTTATATAGAACTTGCTTCCCTGGCAGTTCAGCTGGTAAAGAATCTGCCTGCACTGCAAGAAACCCTGGTTCGATTCCTAGGGTGGGAAGATCTGCTGGAGAAGGGACACCCACTCCAATATTCTTGGGCTTCCCTGGTGCCTCAACTGGTAAAGAATCCACCTGCAATGCGGGAGACCTGGGTTCAATTCCTGGGTTGGGAAGTTCCCCTGGAGAAGAAAAAGGCTACCCATTCCAGTATTCTGACCTGGAGAATTCCATGGACTGTACAGTCCAGGGGGTTGAAAAAAGTGGGACACAACTGAGAAACTTTCATTTTCACTTTTCCTAAATAGAACTTAAAACATAAAACAAATACACACAAACATATATATATAAAACAAACTCACAGAAAACAAACTGATGATTACCAAAGAGGAAAAGTAGGAGGATAAGTTAGTGGTATATGATTAACAGATACAAACTATTATACATACAATAGATAAGTAACAAGGATTTATTGTATAGAAAAGTAAATTATATTTGATATGTTGTAATGACCTATAATGAAATCCAAACAAGAAAAAAAAAAAAAAAACTGAATCACTATGCTATGCACCTGAAACTGATACTGTAAATCAGCTATTCTTCGATTAAAAAAAAACTCATATATATGAATTTCAATAGGTACTATCTTGTAAAACTCATATAATCTAAGTTATTTTATACGATAGGGCTATTTTTAATTGTAAACTTGTTTTACAGAACTTAGAGGGTTCAAGTTTTCCTTTACATAGAGTGTTCCTTTGCTGCCACCTGGTGGTTACAGAAAAAATGAACTGAGGTGACGTGAAGTCGCTCAGTCGTGTTCGACTCTTTGCGACCCCATGGACTGTAGCCTGCCAGGATCCTCCGTCCGTGGGATTTTCCAGGCAAGAGTACTGGCGTGGGTTGCCATTTCCTTCTCCAGGGGATCTTCCCGACCGAGGGATTGAACCCCGGGTCTCCCGCATTGTAGGCAGACACTTTACCGTCTGAACCACCAGGGAAGTCCATAGAAAAAATAATCTAGACAATTTCACTTCCCTAAAGTTGTATTTTAAATCAGTAGGATTAAATCTAAGGCCCAATTAATTATATAAGCTAAAATAAATATAACGTTAAGTTAAGAAGGCCTAGACCAATAAACTGATGATACTTCTATATTCTGTTACTAAGGAAAATAAGCTTGTCCAAGTGTTATACACATTTGGGGGAAGACAGTCAGATTTATTCACAAAACATTCCTGAATGTTACTATCAGGGAGAAACTGAGCAGTGTGAAATATTTATCTCACTAAGAAAGACATTTCTTTACCTTCATAGTAAGACTAAGTTTTATCATTTATCAGATGGGAATATTGTTATTTACTAAATGAATATTTTGGTAGAAATTAAATATGATGAACTATGTGGAAACATTTTGTGAACTCTTCAGCTTTCATTTCATAGATTCCACTCATACAGTTACTGATTACTTCTCTGTACTAGGAATAGGAAGATAGTAATAACCAAGGTGAAATTCTAGCATGTGTGGAACATACATTCTTTCGGAGGAAACATACTAACACCAAATTTTGCCATCAATTCTTTATAATTGTGGTATTGCTAAGAAACTCTGATCTGGATTAAGCAGGCAGTGAAGGTTACCTTGAGAAAGTGACACGTCATGAACTCTGAAGATCGAGTTAGAATTAGACAAAGAGGGAACTAGCTCCACGAAGAGGAAAGGCCACGTTCAAATGTTCTGAGATGGGAAAAATTAGGTTATGTTATGAGAACAGAAATATAAATATGAGGTTGGTTGTCAGAAAATATAGTATGAATAGCATAAAATCAAGCTAGTGAAATAGATTGAGATGGCTGATTCAGGTCCTTGCCAGATCTTTATACTAAGAGAAATCATTCCACAGAAGTGTGGAATGATCAAATGTGTATTTTTAAAGGATCTCCCTGGCTATACTTTCTAATGGGAACTGAGAATGGATTGGGTGAAACCGATTTAGAGGCTACTTAGCTTCCTGCCTGGCTCAGTGGTAAAGAATCCACCTGATAATGTAGGAGATAAGAGTTCAATCCCTGGGTTGGGAAGATCCTTTGGAGAAAGAAATAGCAACGCACTCCAGTGTTCTTATCTGGAGAATCCCATGGACAGAGGAGCCTGGTGGGCTACAGTTCATGGGATCACAAAGAGTCAGACACAGCTGAGCAACTAACACTCTCTCACTCTCAGCTGACCAAGGAAGAAGGGATGGTAGCCAAACCAGGTTGGTGCTAGCAAATATACACAAAGGCATTCTGAAAAGAGTCACTGTAACTGTCATTGCCATTGATGTAAATGCTATTCTGTGTTAGGTATGGTTGGATTTTCATAGTGAGCCTTAAGCCTACATATCCACTTGTCTGTAATGCTTTGCTTGTGTGTGTCTGCTTAGTTGTTCAGTCATGTTCTTTGTGACCCCATGGACTGTTGTCAGGCTCCTCTGTCCATGGGGATTCTCCAGGCAAGAATACTGGAGTAGGTTGCCATGCCCTCCTCCACGGGATCTTCCCAACCCAGGGATTGAACCCAGGTCTCCAGCATTGTAGACAGATTCTTTACTATCTGAGCCACCAGGGAAGCAATTCAGTTCAGTTCAGTTCAGTCACTCAGTCGTGTCCGACTCTTTGAGACCCCATGAATCGCAGCACGCCAGGCCTCCCTGTCCATCACCACGCCTGGAGTTCATTCAGACTCACGTCCATCGAGTCCGTGATGCCATCCAGCCATCTTATCCTCGGTCGTCCCCTTCTCCTCCTGCCCCCAATCCTTCCCAGCATCAGTCTTTTCCAATGAGTCAACTCTTCTCATGAGGTGGCCAAAGTACTGGTGTTTCAGCTTTAGCATCATTCCTTCCAAAGAAATCCCAGGGCTGATCTCCTTCAGGATGGTCTGGTTGGATCTCCTTGCAGCCCAAGGGACTCTCAAGAGTCTTCTCCAACACCACAGTTCAAAAAGCATCAATTCTGCGGTGCTCAGCCTTCTTCACAGTCCAACTCTGACATCCATACGTGACCACAGGAAATTAGGCCTAGTCAAAACAAAAGTTGGGCCTAGTCAAGACAAAGGACTCACCCATGATTGAGTAACCTGCTAATGAACTTGGTAGGGGGGCATGTCCCCTGTCCCCAAATCCATGAGAATGGGTGCCTTACCAAGTCCTTGGTAATGGGGCAGAAAATGGTTAAGGTAAGCTGAACCAAGCATTGATAAAACACAGGTATTGAAGGATAAGGGTTATCTAATGGGGTGAAGCTATTCCACTTCTGCCCCTTTTGATAATACCGTGTGTAACTTTTATCAATATATCAGTGAATTTTCATTTCCAGGCACTGGTCTACATCTGTAATCCATGAAACAAGCCTACCCTATAAGTATTATTATTATTCATTTCACATTATTCATTGAGACTAGTGAGGCCCAGGGCAACTAAGTGCCCTGCTCTAGAAGGAGTAAACACCCAGGCAGCCTGACTCCAGAGGCATGCTTGGAACTCTCAGGACACTTGCCACAAACTGTCCTAGAGCCAAATTCGCCCCTCATAGTGATAACATTGATTTGTTTAGTTGTTACAGGTAAGGATCTTTTCAGAGCTAAGGCTACTATAAGTACCTCTGCTGCATCCACATTTGCCCAGGGTCTCAGTTTTAAAATACAGTGATCTCAGTTTAGAGCACAGAAAGCTCTATCCTCACAGTGAGTCTGAGAATTCCAAAGGACTTTTGGTAATTAGAGTAAAATTTGACTATCCATCAATCAAGTGAATGAGTATACTCTCACTTATCCTTCAAATACAGACGTGGACCTGGCTGGAGTAAGATAGTTAAACTGCCAAAATATTATTAATGACTATTGGTACAAATAACAGACATGATGGTTATTATTTCCAGATACATCACTGAGTCCAGGAAGTAGAAGAAACAAGTTAAGCATTTTGAAACTCTTTTGAAATTTGCTGAAATATCTAATCATGAGAAAAGGACTGCTCAATAAAATAAGCACCTACCCTTAACCAGAAAGACAAAATCCTTATTACCTTGCTTGATGAAACAAGATAAATCACAGTTTCCAAAGGAGACCAATGATGTTCTCTAAGTAAAGGTTGCTAACGTTCACTTTCCCCATGTCCTAATCCCCTACTGGTCCATTAAAATAAAGTGAATGCTAAGAAATATGTAATGTTGGCTTACTATAATGGTGCCAGGGTGACAAAGAAAAAAGTTCCTGATTTATGATCAAGCTTTAGCTGTCCATATGCTCCCAATAAAACTCAATAATATTTTTAGTTTTGAAGACTGTAATCAACACATTTTATAAATGGCATCAATATGGAAGTTCCCCAAATGTTCTCTGTGTTAAACTTGGATATTCCATGGATCCTGAGTATTAAAACTTGAACTCAAATTATATATTAGTTGCTGATATTAATGCTCAGAATGACAACTTTTCTTTACTACCTTGGGGAGGCATTAATTAGAACAATCTATTATATAGAAGAAGGAAAAGACATGATGGTTAGGTAGGTTAAGTAAACCAATGAATTTGGAAACTATAAGGAGGCAGACTCTGGGGGAGGTTAAAAAAAAAAAAAGTAAAAAATAAAGAGGGAAAGGAAAACAGTGGGTTATTTGTCCAATTTTAACCACAAAAGTGAAGGTTGCTCAATTCGTATATGAGGAAATAGTCAGGTAGATGAAAGGGCTCAACCAAAGTTTCATGGCGCAAACTGCATACATATGTCTTGCCAATTGAATTGGCTTTATAATAATGGCATTAGAGAAACAAACAAATAAAAAACAGAAGTGGAAATGAGTTCTTCAGTAATTAAGGGCAGGAAATCTCAATGAGCTCCATTCTGGGGTAAACTTGCAAGGAGTGCGTTGGGGGTCAGGGCGATTTGGAAAGAATTTCTAAGGACACGAAGAATGAGGTCAAGAATGAGGAAGAATTTGATGTAACCATAGAAAGGTTAATTTGAGCCTGCCTGTGTCAGAAAGTGAAGATATTCTCTGGTAAACTAGCCTATTATCCCTCAGATTGTTACCATCATTTTATATGAATAAATATGATGTACATGTATTGATATTCATACATTTATATCTATCTACATATAGTCTTTTTTTTTTATTTTTTTTTGTATTTATTTATTTTTTTACACGAACTCCCAAACATGAACCCCCCTCCCACCTCCCACCCCACATCTTCCCTCCAGATCATCCCCATACACCAGCCCCAAGCATCCTGCATCCTGCATTGAACATAGACTGGCAATTCATTTCTTACATGATAGTATACATATTTCAATGCTATTCTCCCAAATCATCCCTCCCTCTCCCTCTCCCTCTCCTTCTCCTTCAGAGTCCATAAGTCCGCTCTACACATCTGTATCTTTTTTGCTGTCTTGCATGCAGGGTCCCTAATTAGCTGCTTCACCTAAACAAGGCTCAGCATTTTGGAAAAATAAAAGATGACATGCTTTTTCAGTTATAGAAGTGTTATCCTTATGTTAATTTTTTAAAGCCAATTAAAAACATTTTAGGAAGTTTAGAGAAGATACAAAATATTTTCTTGGCCCAATTCTCATAAATTCCTTAATTATTTTGATATGAGATCATTATTTTTATATGAAATCCTTATTTTTTCTTTTGATATGAGATTATTTTTTTCCCCTTCAAAATATGTATTTTCCAGATTCAAGGTATGTTTAATAAGGGAATTTTAGATGTTTTGGCAATTAGATCNAGCTGTCTCTTATACACATCTTTGATATGAGATCATTATTTTTATATGAAATCCTTATTTTTTCTTTTGATATGAGATTATTTTTTTCCCCTTCAAAATATGTATTTTCCAGATTCAAGGTATGTTTAATAAGGGAATTTTAGATGTTTTGGCAATTAGATCTATGAAGCATCTTTTAATTTTCATCATTATTTTTAAAGTCAAAGTAAAAATTATCAAACATATTCACTCTCTTATATTTTCCATATTCCCAAACACAGACAAAATCAAAATGTTACCTGTGTTATCCTCTGAGATCATGAACAAATCTGATTCTGAATATCAATTTGAATATACTTAATACTTAAAAATGGTTAAGATGGTAAAAACATGTTGTTCTAGAAATATAAAATTGACAGAAACAAGAAAACTGTAAAGAGCTTTTTCAGACATGATAGCATTAGTCATTGTCTTCTCTTGACCATTACAAAATAAAACAAGAATATTAATACAAAGTTACAGGATTAACTGAAACATGCTTAAAAATTGTTGATTTATTTGATTCTGAAGGTAAATACAAGATCTGTATAAGCACTCTTAAAAATATACTTAATTTGTTTCTTTGGCTTTTTAGTGCTTTTAGTTTAGCTTGCTTTGGAGAAGGCAGTGGCACCCCACTCCAGTACTCTTGCCTGGAAAATCCCATGGACGGAGGAGCCTGGTGGGCTGCAATCCATGGGGTCATTGGGAGTCAGGCACAACTGAGCAACCTCACTTTCACTTTTCACTTTCATGCATTGGAGAAGGAAATGGCAACCCACTCCAGTGTTCTTGCCTGGAGAGTCCCAGGGATGGGGGAGCCTGGTGGGCTGCTATCTATGGGGTCGCACAGAGTTACACATAACTGAAGCGACTTAACAGCAGCAGCAGCAGCTCCTGTTTTAAGGTAATTTTGTAACATGTCACATAGCTACAGTGAATCAGTTCTGCAATGTTATTGTTGAGATGGGAGTGTGGGCAGTAGTAGGTTACAGGTTTGTGGAGAGTGGCACAAGACTAAATCTGAAGAATTACTGTGAGGGCAAATCTGGCAGGCTTGGAAATAGCCCCGGATATTGATGATCATCGTGACATCAGTTCAGTTCAGTCACTCAGCTGTGTCTGACTGTGCGACCATATGGACTGCAGCATGCCAGACCTCCCTGTCCGTCACCAACTCCTGGAGTTTACTCAAACTCATGTCCAATGAGTCAGTGATGCCATTCAACCATCTCATCCTCTGTCATCCCCTTCTCCTCTTGCCTTCAATCTTGCCCAGCATCAGGGTCTTTTCCAAGGAGTCAGTTCTTTGCATCAGATGGCCAAAGTATTGAAGTTTCAGCTTCAGCATCAGTCCTTCCAATGAACACCCAGAACTGATCTCCTTTAGGATGGACTGGTTGTATCTCCTTGCAGTCCAAGGGACCCTCAAGAGTCTTCTCCAACACCACAGTTCAAAAGCATCAATTCTTTGGTGCTCAGCTTTCTTCACAGTCCAACTCTCACATCCATACATGACCACTGGAAAAACCATAGCCCTTGACTAGACGGACCTTTGTTGGCAAAGTAATGTCTCTGCTTTTTAATATGCTGCCTAGATTGGTATAACTTTTCTTCCAAGGAACAAGCGTGTTTTAATTTCATGGCTGCAGTCACCACTTGCAGTTATTTTGGAGCCTAAAAAGATAAAGTCTGACACTGTTTCCACTGTCTCCCCATCTATTTGCCATGAAGTGATGGGATCAGATGCCATGAGCTTAGTTTTCTGATTGTTGAGCTTCAAGGCAACTTTTTCACTCTTCTCTTTCACTTTCACCAAGAGGCTCTTTAGCTCTTCTTCACTTTTTGCCATAAGGGTAGTGTCATCTGCATATCTGAGGTTATTGGTATTTCTCCTGGCAATCCTGATTCCAACCCAGCATTTCTCATGATGTACTCTGCATAGAAGTTAAATAAGAAGGGTGACAATGTACAGCCTTGATGTACTCCTTTCCTTATTTGAAAACAGTCTCTTGTTCTTGTCCATTTCTAACTGTTACTTATTGACCTGCATACAGGTTTCTCAAGAGGCAGGTCAGGTGGTCCGGTATTCCCATCTGTTTAAGAATTTTCCAGAGTTTGTTGTGGTCCACAAAGTCAAAGGCTTTGGAATAGGCAATAAAGCAGAAGTAGATGTGTTTGTGTGTTTTTTTTGAACTTTCTCATTTCTTTGTGATCCAATGAATGTTGGCAATTTGATCTCTGGTTCCTCTGCCTTTTCTAAATCCAGCTTGAATATCTGGAAGTTCACAGTTCACGTACTGTTGAAGCCTGGCTTGGAGAATTTTGACATTACTAGCATGTGAGATGAGTACAATTGTATGGTAGTTGAGCATTCTTTGGCATTGCCTTTCTTTGGGATTGGAATGAAAACTGACCTTTTCCAGTCCTGTGGCCACTGCTGAGTTTTCCAAATTTGCTGGCATATGGAGTGCAGCACTTTTACAGCATTATCTTTCAGGATGTGAAATAGCTCAACTGGAATTTCATCACCTATACTAGCTTTCTTCGTAGTGATGCTTCCTAAGGCCCACTTGACTTCACTTTTCATGATGTCTGGCTCTAGGTGAGTGATCACACCATTGTGATTATCTGGATTATGAAGATCTTTTTTGTAGAGTTCTGTGTATTCTTGCCACCTCTTCTTACTATTTTCTGCTTCTGTTCGCTCAGTTGGTAAAGAATCATGACACAGAAAGTGGATTAATAGTTTTTGTTTCCTGTTATAGATCAGATGCAAATTATTTTCATTTCACAACCACCCATCCAAATTCCTATTACTTTCTGATTCATGATAATGATAGAACCAGAAAAGTTGGTAAACGTGTCTTGTGTGTTGAACAATGGTAAAGTCAAGTTGCATGGGTAGAGCTTAATGACACCACAGCCCATGCTCTGTCCCTCACATCCCTCACACAGCAGTCCAGAGAGGCAATGCTTGCAGCCACAGGACATGAGGACATGGCCAGGAAGTAATGTGTAGAACGCTCAGTGTCAGTTCTTCAAAGCTGGCAGCAGGTCAGGAATGAGAGATTACTGTGTAAGTCAAGAATCTAGATAAAGAATCTTAATAGTGTTCTTTAAAATTATCTCAAAGACCCTTCTTTCAGTGGAAGAACCAGTTCCCCAAATGGGATTGTCTGGAGTACTGGAGAAGGAGGTGAGGAAGCCAGTTGCTGAGAAAGTGTCTCAATGTGGATAGATCCCAATGGACAAGGTCATCATCACACATCCAATTATTTTGTAAACCCCTGACACTTCCCATGTTAGCTTCCTAACCTAACTACTGACACCATGGTCCAGAATATTCCCGCTTTCCTTCTGATCAATTTATTCCTTCGTCTCTCAACTAATTATTACATATCTATTATATGTCAGACACTGGTGATGTGGTAATAATCTGCATAGACATGGTGCCTGCCCTCATCGAGTTTACAATCTATTCAGGGATGGATGGTGCAGCAGATAAATGGGAGATTATAACACAGTGGGCAAGTGAATGTTGGAATAGGGTACCTTACTTTGTAAATTAATTTTTATTGGAGAACAGTTGCTTTACAATGCAGTGTTAGTTTCAGCTGTACAGCAAAGTGAATCAGCTATTGTCATTCAATCACCCAGTCTTCTCCAACTCTTCGCCACCCCATGAACTTCAGCACGCCTAAATCTCCTTTTAGATTCCCTTCCCACTTAGGTCACCAGAGAGCACTGAGTAGAGTTCCCTGCTATACAATAGGTTCTTATTAGTTACCTATTTTACATATGGTATCAATAATGACTGGGCTTCCCTGTGGCTCAGTGGTAAGGAGCCTGCCTGCCAACAGGAGGATTGTCTGTGGCAATTGCCTGTTGGTTGTCTCCTGCCAATCCACCTGCAAGAGATGCGGGTTTGATCCCTGGGTTGGGAAGATCCCTGGAGAAGGAAATGGCAACCCACTCCAGGATTCTTGCCTGGGAAATCTCATGGACACAGGAGCCTGNCTTCCCTGTGGCTCAGTGGTAAGGAGCCTGCCTGCCAACAGGAGGATTGTCTGTGGCAATTGCCTGTTGGTTGTCTCCTGCCAATCCACCTGCAAGAGATGCGGGTTTGATCCCTGGGTTGGGAAGATCCCTGGAGAAGGAAATGGCAACCCACTCCAGGATTCTTGCCTGGGAAATCTCATGGACACAGGAGCCTGGTGGGCTACAGTCCATGGGGTCGCAAAAGAATCTGACAAGATTTAGTGACTAAACAACAAGAAATAGTGCATATATGTTGATCCCAGTTCATCCCGTCCACTCTTATCCCCTTGGAGTCCATGTTTGTTCTCTACATCTGTTTTTCAAGTTTGTTCTCTACATCTGTTTTTCAAATTTCTGCTTTTCAAATAAGTTCATCTGAGGATACCTTACTTTTTAAATAATGAAATTGGCTGAAATTTGGAGCATTCTGTCTTGTCTGGGAAAAGGCAAAAAGAAAAGGGAAAAATAAACAGGTTACTCTTTGAGTATATTGAAGCAATGTTTTCTGGGATAAAGGTACATGATAGATACAAGATTAAAGGGTAGGAAGATTAAATAAAATGGCAAATTGGTAGTCACTCAGAGTTTCATTTATCAATTTTTAATTTTGTGTATTATGCTATAGGAGACAAAGGAAGATAGGAAATATGATCTTTGCTCTCAAGGAGCTTCCACTAATTTCACGAAGGCATTTTTAGCTTTGGCCATTTGTAGATTTTAGATGTTGAAAACAATGCATATAGTCAGCCACTCCCAGTAGACACATGACTGTGGACAATATACTGTGAAGGGGTGTGCTAAAATAAACCCCTGAATTTCTTGATAAATGTAACAAAATGTTTAATGATACCTGAAAATGTTCACCACATATCAACAAGTAAAAATACAGACTTATTTATCTACATACGTGATCCCAGTTTTGTGAAAGACAGTGTTTGTTTATGCAAGGAAGACTTCCAGAAGGCCAGCATGTAGAGCACATAGTAAGTTTTAGTGAGATTTGTTGAAAGTATAAATGAATGACCAAATGAAGTAAGGATATGTCAACAGTGATTTTCTTTGAGTATTTAAATTATAAATCATTTAAAATTGTCTTTTTCCTACTTGATAGTCCAGACTTTTCATAACATTTAATATATATGTAATATTTTATAATTTTAAAAATTTGGTTTAAAATATATTTAAAAAGAGAACAACCACAGAAGATCAGTTTAAGAGATATCTCCAGAACAGGTCAAAGTAGGCATAATTTTGCTCTCTTCAAGATTAAGAAGGCAGGAAAAATATGAGTGCAATCTATGGGTTGATTATATGCAAAGCAGTCTCAAATCCTTTACAGGACTGGTTGTGGGAGGTAGGTGGTTATCTTATATCCACTACTTCTTATCCTGTGACTGTCAATAAATACTGGGGAGAATGAAAATCTTGGTCCACTCCACCCTAAAAACCTCTTTAACTATTAATTTAATAGCCTTCCATTCTTCACATATCAAGTCCAGCCTGCCGTACATCATCCAGACAGCCTATGACATTTCTTTACTAGACAACAAATACTTTGAAATTAGATGTTGTGTTTTGCTCACCTTTCAATTTCTGACACCCAGGGTTAGGCAAATACTGAGTGTTTTTGAAAGGCCCGTTGGATTTTATTTGCACTGCTTTTGTAGTATTGGCCCTGAATTACTAAGCCCTTCTTTACTTTTTAGTTAGGATTCCGAGATTATCAAGAAGTCCATAGACTAGCTGGCTTTAGTGGTAGCTCCAGATGGTGGCCATGGAGCAAAAGGATGGGTATTTTGAGCATCAGATGTACACAGTTAATGTCATATCAATACATTATAGAAGTGGAGAGGAGATGTGTGATTGGTGCCTATTTATTTGTGCTGCACATGAATGGGCATGAAGACACATGCATCCACTTGTGCCCAAGCATAGGTTTTGCAGAAAGGGGTGCAAATTCTGTTATAATTAATCAGAAAACAATGGTTTGATATAAATATAATCAGAAAACTTTAGCTGGTGAGCCAAAACATTATTGGAAGTCTTAAACCAGAAAATAAGCTTTCTTACACAGAGGAAGCTGACTTGCAGTGTTCCTTTGACCCCTTGTTTGATGCATCATTACCTCCTGAAACTAGGTATCACTTCTGATTGTGCATCCTTTCTGTCTGAATTGTCTTTCTGTATCTTGAAGTCAATGATGCTACTTGACAGGTTGGTTGTTACATTGCTTAACCTCCTGGAGGTTATCTCCACATCTCATTAACAACAAATTTATTTCTCCCGTTAAATCAACATTGACTCAAATGTAGATATGAACCTTATTCTTCAGTTAACCAAGTTCAGGAGCCTTATGCTAGATGAGGTAGACAGTGATACTTTTAATTCATCCTTCTTTTTTTCTTTATTCCCAAACCTGTACCATTTTCTTTTTCTTTTCTTAATCATTTCAGAGTAAGAATAATTCTAAGAGGCTCTCTTGTCCTGCACCTCTAAAAACACACTTCAGATTCTATTTTTTTCCTCATAGGGGAATTATAAAGTTAAACTTACATGGAATTCTTATTTAGTCTTTTTTCCTAAAAAAATCAAGAGTTACATTTGAAGTAAGATTTACATATGCATTAATCAGAGAATTAGTTAAAGCAAGCAAGAAAAAAAATGATGAGATACTTGGACTTTTAATTAAACATTGGAAGATATTTTAACTTTTTAGTTTTTGCTTTTTTATATTCAGTAATGTAGAAAAGAGGGGTTTATTGGTTAATTGTGCATTTATTTCCCACATGTGTAAAATTCTCTCATTTTCATTACTATTAGTCCATTGAAAAAAAATGCTATAAATTAAGACAGAGGCTTCATAAAGTGGCAGTTAGTAAAATCATGGAGATGACTTAATGGCCACAAGAGGTTTAGAGAGGCCTCCTGGTTATGTTAAACTAGTGATAAAGAGGAGATTTTTAGTTTGAGTTTTGCTACATGGGATAGCTTTTATTTTTAGAGTTCTCCATATTCTTGCATATAAAATAAGAGCAATGGAAGAAATGATTCTACCGACCGTAGTATGAGACTAGGATTCTAAATCTGGGGGTTGCATAGATGTTATTGACTATGATTATTTATAATATCATATTTTATTTTTAGAAAGCTTTTTATTTAAGTAATATGGGAGTAATATGTTGTTAGCACGTGGCTCAGTAGTAAAGAATCTGCCTGAAATGCAAGAGACACAGCAGATGTGGGTTTGATCCCTGGGTCAGGAAGATCCCTTGGAGGAGGAAACGGGAACCCAGTCCAATATTCTTGCCAGGAAAATCCCATGGACAGAGGAGCCTGGCTGGCCACAGCCCATAGCATCACAAAGATGACTGAGTGACTGAACACACAGCACACAGCACAGAATGTTAGGTAATTGTTCATGTTAGATTTAGAGCAGGGGAGCAAAATACCTGGCAGATAATCCACTTCCCCTTTTCAGCTTTGTGGTAATGATAAATATCATTAATTGATTCCCAAGGCTGGGCTTGAGGCTAAATAGTCAAGCATCCCCTGCCTATAGATGATAAAACCAAAGTTCAGAGTGATATAAGGTCATTTAAGATTTCATGTGGATGATGGATTTTGGAGCTAAGGCTTGAGCTAAGGTGGCTAGAATTCTCATGTTTAACAAGTAAAATCCATTTACTTGTGGATTAATGTTTCTTAATATTTTCACCCTATTTTCGGTGGCAACGGGTAACACATAACCAGGCAATAGAATGTAAAATAACAAGTAAGCTTAAGAGAAAACAAACATGCACACACACACACAAAATCACATGATATGCATCAGTTAGCTATTGACACAGTAATGCCACATAACAAACAGTAGCAAAAACATTCTCAGTGATATTCACACATATGAGAGATTAAAAGGGTGGATCTTATTTAGAGAGCAACGGGTGTGCCTCTGCTTATCTCATCTGGGCTCTCTTGCATGTCTCTGGCTTAGCTAACTTAAGCTACAACAGCCAGAGGTTTTGTTTCATGCTCCAGTACTCTGAGTCTATTGTGTTTATCCTTAAACTTGGAACAGCAGATTATCCAGGTATATTCTTCCAGTAGCAATGACAAAAATATAAGAATGCATGTCAAAATGGATAAAAGCTATTAAGGGCTAGGTGTGGGCTTCCTTGGTGCTCAGATGGTAAAGAGTCTGCCAGCAGTACAAGAGACCCAGGTTCGATCTCTGGGTCAGGAAGATCCCCTAGAGAAGGGAAAGGCTACTCACTCCAGTATTCTTGTCTGGAGAATCCCATGGACAGAGAGGCCTGGCAGGTCCATGGGGTTGCAAAGAATCACATATGAGTGAGCAACTAAGACTTTCACTTTCTGAACTGACATACTTCGTATCTGCCTCAGTCAATTGGCCAAAGTCAGTCACATGGCTGAACCCAAAGGCAAGGGGAAGAACTCCAAAGTCACATGTCAAAAGTTATGGATGCAGAAATGAGTAAAGAATTGGGGTCAATAATGCAATCTATCATAGTGTATAGTTCTAAATATATTCCAAAAATGATTTGTAATTCTTCAGAGATACTCAAGAATTTTAAATGGTGGTGATAATGAGATAACTGACCATGGAGATAAAAAATACAAGTAGAAAATAAAAATGAAGGTGACATTCAAATATAATATGCATAAGATATCAGTTCAGTTCAGTTCAGTCACTCAGTCATGTCTGATTCTTTGCAACCCCATAAATCGCAGCATGCCAGGCCTCTCTGTCCATCACCAACTCTGGGAGTCTACCCAAACCCATGTCCATTGAGTCGGTGATGCCATCCAACCATCTCATCCTCTGTCGTCTCCTTCTCCTCCTGCCCCCAATCCCTCCCAGCATCAGAGTTTTTTCCAATGAGTCAACTCTTTGCATGAGGTGGCCAAAGTACTGGAGTTTCAGCTTCAGCATCAGTCCTTCCAAAGAAATCCCAGTGTTGATCACCTTCAGTATGGACTGGCTGGATCTCCTTGCAGTCCAAGGGACTCTCAAGAGTCTTCTCCAACACCACAGTTCAAAAGCATCAATTCTTCAGTGCTCAGCTTTGTTCACAGTCCAACTCTCACATCCATACATGACTACTGGAAAAACCACAGCCTTAACTAGACAGACCTTTGTTGGCAAAGTAATGTCTCTGCTTTTCAATATGCTCTCTAGGTTGGTCACAACTTTCCTTCCAAGGAGTAAGCGTGTTTTAATTTCATGGCTGCAATCACCATCTACAGCGATTTTAGAGCCCCCAAAAATAAAGTCTGACACTATTTCCATGGTTTTCCCATCTATTTCCCATGAAGTGATGGGACCAGATGCCATGATCTTCATTTTCTGAATGTTGAGCTTTAAGCCAACATTCTCACTCTCCTCTTTCACTTTCATCAAGGGGCTCTTTAGTTCTTCTTCACTTTCTGCCATAGGGTGGTGTCATCTGCATATCTGAGGTTATTGTTATTTCTCCTGGCAATCTTGATTACAGCCCAGCGTTTCTCATGATGCACTCTGCATAGAAGTTAAATAAGTAGGGTGACAATGTACAGCTTTGACGTACTCCTTTTCCTATTTGGAACTAGTCTGTTGTTCCATGTCCAGTTCTAATTGTTGCATTCTGACTTGCATACAGGTTTCTCAAGAGACAGATCAAGTGGTCTGGTTTCCCATCTCTTTCACAGTTTTCCACAGTTTATTGTGATCCACACAGTCAAAGGCTTTGGCTTAGTCAATAAAACAGAAAAAGATGTTTTTCTGAAACTCTCTTGCTTTTTCCATGATCCAACGTATGTTGGCCATTTGATCTTTGGTTCCTTTGCCTTTTCTAAAACCAGCTAGTGCATACAGGTTTCTCAAGAGACAGATCAAGTGGTCTGGTTTCCCATCTCTTTCACAGTTTTCCACAGTTTATTGTGATCCACACAGTCAAAGGCTTTGGCTTAGTCAATAAAACAGAAAAAGATGTTTTTCTGAAACTCTCTTGCTTTTTCCATGATCCAACGTATGTTGGCCATTTGATCTTTGGTTCCTTTGCCTTTTCTAAAACCAGCTAGAACATCTGGAAGTTCACGGTTCACGTATTGCTGAAGCCTGGCTTGGAGAATATTGAACATTACTTTACTAGTGTGTGAGATGAGTGCAACTGTGTGGTAGTTTGATCATTCTTTGGCATTGCCTTTGTTTGGGACTGGAATGAAGACTGACCTTTTCCAGTCCTGTGGCCACTGCTGAGTTTTCCAAATTTGCTGGCATATTGAGTGCAGCACTTTCACAGCATCATCTTTCAGCATAAGATATGATTTTCTGCAAATGTTGAAAGAAGGGCACATTTGGCCTTGCACTTCACAATGTCCAAAATAACAAAAAAAATGTGTTGCAAAGTTCAAAAAATGGATTATATTAGGGGAAATATAGATGTTCCAAAAAGTATATATCTTCTTATGAATGTGTATTATTTTCCCAGAGAAGGCTTTAGAAAAAATGTAAAATACCATTTCAACATTGCATTTCTTCATTTAAAGGAGAAAAAAAAATCTTCAGAAATTTTTGAGTTTTATTTCTTCTTGGTTTTAAGTTCATTGCCAATAGTCCCTTAAGATATGTTGAATGAAGATTATTTCAATCAAGTAAAAAAAGTGAAAATAATGAGATGATTAATTTTTCTTGGTGTACAGAATAGCAAGTATCAAAATGTTTGATTGTTTTGTCCAATAGAAAAAGACAGGTTCGGATTCATTGGATTTGAGCAAATTCTCCTTAAAACTCTTAATATTTCCCTTTCCACATATAGGTAGATAATATTTTCATATATGATTTCTGCCTCACTGTAGCCAGTTGTTTGAAGGACACCAATAATTTTTAAGTTGACAGTCCATCTTCCGTGTTAGTCATCAAGCATTAATGAAGTTTGACTGCTTAAAGTCAACTGTGGATTTGTCTGGATGATAGTCAGTTGAAACAGCAATTCATTAGCCAAATTACTGTTATTTAGACTTTCTGTTTTTCCTAGTCACTTCCAAGTCAGTTAGCATTAGCAATAGAAATAAACTTACTTGTCTAAAGATCAAACTTAGTATCACACAGAAGTGTTAGTTTTATTGAGTTGTCTCCTGAGATGCATAGCTCTATATAAAATTAAAGCCCCTAGAAGGCAATGGCACCCCACCCCAGTACTCTTGCCTGGAAAATCCAATGGACGGAGTAGCCTGGTGGTCTGCAGTCCACGGGGTCGCTAACAGTCAGACAGACTGAGCAACTTCACTTTCACTTTTCTCTTTCATGCATTGGAGAAGGAAATGGCAACCCACTCCAGTATTCTTGCCTGGAGAATCCCAGGGATGGGGGAGCCTGTTGGGCTGCCATCTATGGGGTCACACAGAGTCGGACACGACTGAAGTGACTTAGCAGCAGCAGCAGAATGTATTTTTAAATGAGACAAAGACATGATAAGTGAATATTATCTTTTGTTTTTGTTCAGTTGCTAAGTCATGTCCAACTCTTTGTGACCCATGAACTATACCAGGCCAGGCTTTCTGGTCCTTCACTGCCCCTTGGAGTTTGCTTAAACTCATGTCCATTGAGGCTGTGATGCCATCCAACCATCTTATCCCCTGTTGCCCTCTTCTCCTGCCCTCAGTCTTTCACAGCATCAGGGTCTTTTCCAATAAGTTGGCACTTCTCATCAGGCAGTCAAAGTATTAGAATTTTAGCTTCAACATCAGTCCTTCCAATGAATATTCAAGATTGCATTACTACATTATTTATTTAGCAATTTAGGGAGTTAATAATAGATCAAAGAGTGATCTGGTGTATCTGTCCCATTTAAGTGAGAAATGCATTCTTGAACATAATTCCTCTACATCTTGATATGGTTCTGGAAAAACTCTTATACATATACTTAGATTTATAATGGTGTATGTTACATCTATTTTTAAAATTGTGAAATTGAAAATACTCATATCAACGGGAACAATCAAAACATGATAAAGCCATACATGGAATATCTTATAGCAATTAAAACTGTGAGAATATATGTGTACTTGTGTGGTGGCATCCCAAAGTACTTTATAATATCATTTCTTTCTTTTTATACTTTTTTAATAGGAGGATAATTGCTTTACAATGTTGTGTTGGTTTCTTCCCTACAACAACTATCATCTGCTTCTAAACACATACACACACATGTAATTATGAAATCCGAAGCTACACAGATGGATGTGTGCCTATAAATAATCTTTTAATACACATAGACTAATATAGGAAAATGCTTTGAAAAAGATCTGGGAGCCATATGTACCTAACTGAGAACAGTAGCTAACTTGGTGGAAGCAAGTAAAATTTGAGAGTGGTTGTCATGGAGGCTCTTTGCCTTATCTGCATTATCTGTATTTTACTAGCATAAACAATAAATATTTTCATAGAAAATCAAACTGAAATTTATTTTTCAGGTGGGTGATGACTGATGCACAGTAAATTCATATTAAGTTTACCATTTGATGAGTTTTCCATACATGTACATTCATAAATCATTATCACAAAAGAGACAGCAAACATTTCCCTGTCCCCAATTTCCTTGTGCTCATTTGCAATCCTCCCCTTCCTCTCACACTGTCCTTTCACATCCACCACTCTGCTTTCTGTTACTGCAGATTTGTTTTAATTTTCTACAAATTTACATAAATAGAATCATATATATATGCTTTTTAGCTTATATATCTGGCTTTTTTCAGTGTAATGATTCTGAGATTTAATCAAGCTGTCGAATGTGTCAATAGTGCATTCCTTTTGATTGATTAGCAGTGTTTCATGTTAGTATTCCATATCATGGACATTTGGATTGTTTCTACTTTTGTCATTGTTCAGTCATTCAGTCGTGTCCAACTTTTTGCAACCACATGGACTGCAGCACGCCAGGCTTCCCTGTCCTTCACCACCTCCCAGAGCTTGCTCAGACTCATGTCCATTGAGTCAGTGATGCCATCCAACTCATGTACATTCATAAATCATTATCACAAAAGAGACAGCAAACATTTCCCTGTCCCCAATTTCCTTGTGCTCATTTGCAATCCTCCCCTTCCTCTCACACTGTCCTTTCACATCCACCACTCTGCTTTCTGTTACTGCAGATTTGTTTTAATTTTCTACAAATTTACATAAATAGAATCATATATATATGCTTTTTAGCTTATATATCTGGCTTTTTTCAGTGTAATGATTCTGAGATTTAATCAAGCTGTCGAATGTGTCAATAGTGCATTCCTTTTGATTGATTAGCAGTGTTTCATGTTAGTATTCCATATCATGGACATTTGGATTGTTTCTACTTTTGTCATTGTTCAGTCATTCAGTCGTGTCCAACTTTTTGCAACCACATGGACTGCAGCACGCCAGGCTTCCCTGTCCTTCACCACCTCCCAGAGCTTGCTCAGACTCATGTCCATTGAGTCAGTGATGCCATCCAACCATCTTGTCTCTGTTGTCCCCTTCTCCTCCTGCCTTCAGTCTTTTCCAGCATCAGGGTCTTTTCTAATGAGTCAGTTCTTGGCATCAGGTGGCCAAAGTATTGGAGCTTCAGCTTCAGCATCAGTCCTTCCAATGAATATTTAGGATTGATTTCCTTTGGGACTGACTGGTTGGATCTCCTTGCTGTCCAAGGGACCCTCAAGAGTCTTCTCCAACACCACAGTTCAAAAGCATCCATTCTTTGTCACTAAGCTTTCTTTATACTCTGATTCTCACATCCATACCTGCCTATTGGAAAAACCATAGCTTCAACTCGACGGACCTTTGCTGGTAAAGTAATGTCTCTGCTTTCCAATATGCTGTCTAGGTTGGTCAAAGCTTTTCTTCCAAGGAGCAAGCATCTTTTAATTTCATGGCTGCAGTGATTTTGGAGCCCAAGAAAATAAAGTCTGTCACTGTTTCCATAAAGTAGCTATAGATATTCACACACAAGACTTTTGGTGACTATATGCTTTTTTTTTTTTTTCCTTAGGAATAAATATCTAGGAATGGAGTGAGGTCATATGATATGTTTGTTAACTTTTTAAGAAAATACCTAAATGTTTTCCAAAGGTTTTGTACTATCTGACATTCCCTCTGGCAGAGTTTCCCTGTAACCTAATACCCTTGATCCCTTGAAGGTCTTTATTTGTCTCCTGTTTTTTCACCCATTCTAGTGGATAGGATGTAGTGGTATCTCATTTTGAATGTAATTTGCATTTCTGTAATGAATAAGAATATTGAACATCTTTTTATGTGTGTATTAGCCATTTGTACATCTTCTTTGGAGAAATATCATTATCTTTTGCCCTATTTCTTGGTTGTCTTCTTTTATGGATTTCAAATATGTATAATTTAATATTTATTTTATGTATATTAAATATATACCTATGTAATAATTATTACAGTAAATATATTATATATTNCCATTTGTACATCTTCTTTGGAGAAATATCATTATCTTTTGCCCTATTTCTTGGTTGTCTTCTTTTATGGATTTCAAATATGTATAATTTAATATTTATTTTATGTATATTAAATATATACCTATGTAATAATTATTACAGTAAATATATTATATATTAAATACATGACTCAGATAATTAAATATATATATACATATATTTAAAATCCACAAGAAGACATCCTCTAAAAATGGCGACAGATTTGAACTCTTAGGTAAAATCTGAATATAAACTCTTTTGTGGATATATATTTTGTATATATTTCTCTTTAGTCTATAGCTTGCCTTTCTATTTTTTTAACAGTGTCATTTGAAAAATAAAACATTTTAATGATGCTGGTCATTTTATCATTTTTAATTAAACTTGAATTTCATGCCTTTTATGAATTCTTTGCCTACCTGGTTGTAATTAAAATGTTCTCATATTTTCTCATAGACATCCCATAATTTTATCTATAGGTGATCTAGCTGCCTTGGCCTCCTCTGTCTCTGAATTCTATATTCTGACCTCAAGAGACCATAGTCTGTTAGTGTTTATTCCTTTGTGCCCTGAGGCCTGGGGACACTTCAGGAGTGGACTCAGACAATTTCAGGGTTCAACTCAGCTTCTTTCTTTCAGGAATTACTCTCTTGATGTTCAATGTCTGAAAAGCATAATTTCATATATTTTGTCTGGTCCTTTAGTTGTTTAAGGTGGAAAGGTAAATTCAGTCCTTGTTGCTATATCATAGGAGAAAGCTGAAGTCTTCAAATGGCTTTTGAAGGTTTAATGTATTTTGTATTTCAACAGACCTTTTGTATTTTTTCCCTTGCTTTAAAAAAATGAATTTCATATTTCATTAGAGAGATGGCTAGGATTTTTCTAATCCTATCTTTGGAGCCATTCCATTTATATTGAAGATGAAGCTTCAGTATTTAATAAAATCATAATGGTAGTGTTGGTTATTATTATGAGTTCTCATGTCAAAACTAGTTCAAAGTGCTTAACATGTGTTAGCTCATTTACCACAATACCCTGTGAGATAGCCAATATTATAATTTCTATTTTGCATGCAGAACCAGATAACCTGACTCTCTTAATCATATTGTTTTATGGTTTCCAAATTTTATTTATTTCAGATTTGTTCTCAGAACTAGAGATTCTGCAGTGAATAGTACATATAAACTCTCTTAACTTGTTTGAATTTGCATACAAGGCCTTCCTGTCATATTGGTGAATTTTTCAGGTTCTGGTGAATGTAAAGAGATGGTTCTTGATCCTATGGACTTTAAATTCTGGTGAGCAAAACAGGACAAGAAGAGTACTTTTGTAGATTTTAGTAGATAGAGAGCATTCTGAGAGCTTGACCATCAACAGAATGTTAAGGGGTAACCTGGGCATATGGACAAAAGAGGAGGACTGTTAAGCATAGAGAGAGATGATTTTGCTAGATACTTGGTATAAGAGCTGTATTGTTATATTGACAACCAAGGAATATAGCTTTGATTGCAGATTGTAAGAGTAACTTGCTTTTTGCAGTGATAATGGGGGAAAGTATGACCATGATAACAGTCATACCTAAAATATGTTGAGCAGTCGACTAAATCCTGAGCATAGTTCTAAAAATTGTAAGGGTATTGATTAATTCCCATGCCAATCTATTGAAGTGGGTATCACTATTATCACATATTCTGGTTAAGGAAATTGAGATTTAACAAGGTATAGGCAGAAAAATGCAGAAAGTGAAAGTGCAATTGAAAGTCGCTCAGTCTTGCCCCACTCTTTGTGACTCCATGGACTATACTGTCCATGGGCTTCTCCAGGCCAGAATACTGGAGTGGGTAGCCATTCCCTTCTCCAAGAGATCTTCCCAACCCAGGGATCAAATCCAGGGCTGCACTGTAGGTGAATTCTTTACCAACCAGAGACAAATGCAGACACTCCAACCAGATCAGGTGGTCTGACTCCAGAATGTACAGTCTTCAACACTAGAAGCAAGTTTAACGTTAAATTAGAAGTTTAATGCAGAAATTAGAAGTTTAATGCAGAAATTAGAAGGGAAAGACTCTGGTTGGAGTTGGATGGACAGAAACCTTTAGAAGTTAAAGACTAGAAAATTCAAGTGTCTTTGACACCTTGTTTTGCTTTGGTGGGAGTTGGAATTGCATTGGGACTGGGTTTTGAGTGGAGAAATGTCTTAAAATATTAAAGTCTTGGTAAATTAAAGAAGAATGTGTCCTGTGCAAAATACTGTGATTTAAAGCCCCTTTGAATTAATAAGTATGCCCTCAATGCTCAGTTAAAATAGATTTTGGCATAGAGTTATGGCTATCTGTCCAATTACATATGTATCTTTGGTTAGATGAATGTTTCTCATAACTTTTATCTCTACTTACATGTTGTTATAATAAACATCTTATATCCTACTAATTTTATTGTTTCAATGTAACACACATACCCACACATAAACCATATATATATATATATAGACACACACACACACATATATATATGTATATGAAAGTCAATGTGTTAGTCGCTCAGTTGTGTCCGACCCTTTGCGATCCCACAGACTGTACTCCACCAGACTCCTCTGTCCATGGGATTCTCCAAGCAGGAATTCTGGAGTGAGTAGCCATTCCCTCTTCCAGGGGATCTTCCCAACTCAGGGACTGAACGCGGGTCTCCTGCACTGCAAGCAGACTCTTTACCATCTGACCAGGGAAGTCACATACACACACTTGTGTGCACACACACATATAGCAAAGCCTGTCAAAGCAGAATGAGCAAATGTAATGATGTGATGTCAGGCCAACAATTCAGAAAATCTGTAGGTTTCATGAAGATACATAAGAGTTTTTGAGTATATAAGGTAGTGTAAGTAAGGTACTCAAGAGATCTATTTATTAAAAATATTTTCTAACTAAAATTTTTTTATGTTTAATTTTTAAAAGGTTTTTAATGGTTACTTTTGACTTACAGTTATACTGAAACATTTGCTATATTCCCTGTGCTGTACAATACATCCTTGAGGCTAACTTACACCCGATCGTTTATACCTCCCACTTCCCTACCCTCGTTGTGTCCCCTCCCAACCACTGGCTACCACTGGTGTGTTCTCTATATCTGTGAGTCTACTTCTTTTTTATATTCAGTGTTTTTGTTTTTTGTTTGTTTTTGTATTTTTAGATTCCACGTATAAATGGTATTATACAGTATTTGTCAAGAATTATATTTAAATGATGGTAAAGGGACATAAAGTAAAAAAAAAATAATGTTAAATATGAATTCTATTGAATTCTATTGCCTTTGCCACCAGTATTCATTAGTGTCAGATGCATAAATGGTGAAAGACCATTGCACAATGCGATTGGTTTTAATAATGCTGTATCCAAGATAGATATTTAGGAAGGAAAGGAAATTACAGCAGAAGGCATCCAAATACCCTTGCTTAGGTTTCTGAGCTTGAGTACGTGAAGGATTAAATTTGGAAATACCACTAAACTGAAGCATACATAAATGCTTCCAGTGTTTATACATAAACACATAAATGAGCCCAGTGTTTATAATTCAAACTCTTTGCCAACGCTGTCTCCGAGGAGATTGAGAGAGACTCACTGGGGTGAGTATAGGTTAAGAGATATAAATGTATCAACCTCACAGTGGAGTCTTGGTTTTAAGAGTCTCTCATAGAAATCGAGTGATGCTGAATATGATTAAGAATACAGTGCACAATAGAGTTCTTAAATACAAACCAAATATTTACTGCTGCAACTTGAACAAGAGGCATTATCTGTTTTAAGGATGGAGGACAATTTTGCTGTATTGCATTTTTTTAAAAAAGAAAAAATTCAAACATACATGTTAACTACACCCATTAAACACCCATGGCTCTATGAAATTTTAACATTTCTAGATACCATGCTCCTTTTTTCTACATCCCAAGAAATCTCTGCCTTACATGTAGTGTTTCATGTGCCCTTTTTCAGAGAAGGCAATGGCACCCCACTCCAGTACTCTTGCCTGGAAATCCCATGGGCGGAGGAGCCTGGAAGGCTGCAGTCCATGGAGTCACTGAGGGCCGGACACGACTGAGCGACTTCACTTTCACTTTTCACTTTCATTCATTAGAGAAGGAAATGGCAACCCACTCCAGTGTTCTTGCCTGGAGAATCTCAGGGACGGGGGAGCCTGGTGGGCTGCCGTCTATGGGGTCGCACAGAGTCGGACACGACTGAAGTGACTTAGCAGCAGCAGCAGTGCCCTTTTTAACACTTTGAAGTTATCCTGTGAGGTTATCTATTATCTGTAAAGAAACATAAATAATGTCTTTATTTTCCATGTAATTATGAACATTGTACCATACATATATACTTCTACATGAAAAACGTGATTTTTCATTTCATTTTTTTTGACACTTACCTTATTGAACATTGAAGTAAAATTCATTCATTTACTTTGTGACATCACATTATATAAATAAGTTGCAGTTTATATATCTAATCTTGTATAAATGAACCAGGTTTTTATTTTCAGTCTTTCACTATTGCAAGCAATGCTACAACGCATAGTATTATACAGGTTTCTTTGTTCAACTGATTTTATAAATTAATTATTGAATAATTAACATTAGCAAGATTTAATTTTTTCTCCCCAAGAACATAGAAATTATTTATTTAGGGATTATTTTGTATCTTTTAGTAAAATAATATGAAAATTATTTCATATCTTTTTCTTCTTCATATAAGGTCTGCATATATTTGGTTTAATGTATCTCTGAAAACCTTTTGTTGTTGTTGTCATTCTTAATAGTACTGTTTGTGTGTGTGTACACAGTCGCTCAGTCATGTCCAACTCTTTGTGACCCCATAGCCTGTAGCCCACCAGACTCTTCCGTCTATGGGATTTCCCAGGCAAGAATACTAGAGTGGGTTTCCATTTCCTACTCCAGGGGATCTCCCAGGGACTGAACCTGTGTCTCCTGTGTCTCCTGCATTGGTAGGCAAACTCTTTACCACCTGGGAAGCCAACAGTCCTATTTACTTCAATCTATTTTAATTAGAAGTTCTAATCAATTGTTGCTAAATACAGAAAAATGATTTTTCCATTTTGAATAATTGCTAAGTTTTTATTGATTCCAAATATGTAACTGTAGACTCACTTGAATTTTTATGGAATCATAATATAATGAACAAAGCTGACAATTTTTCTTTCCATTCTAGTGTTGTTTCATAGCTCTTGTTCTGATATAAAAAATGTTGAATTAGAACAGTGAAGGAAGCATCCTTCTCTTGATCCTAAATTGTATAGAGGTGTAAAACTGTACAGTTCTATGGTAAATACTAGGATTATATCTTTTACTTAATATCTTTTTCATAACTTTGCTTTAAAGAATTGTGTTAATGAATATGGTTATGCATAAATAAAATCAGAGGGCCCATTCTTTAAAAATAAAGTTCATTAAAAATAATTATTGCATTAATTAAATTGATCTCAGTTTCTAAAATAACAGAAAATTTTAAAAAGTTTCTGAAAGTAGTCATTTAAGGTCAGAATGACTTAAGCTTGAAAGTAATTTTGAGTATTCCTGTAGTATCTGTATATGCATAAAAATGAATGTGAAATAGTATGTGACTATTAATAATATTACTCCAAAGTATTGATTTCATAAGGAAGTGTGGACTTATGCAGATTATTAAGTTTATACTTTGAATTAATTGCCTTGCCTAAATAAGCAAGAATTACCTCCATGGTTTAAAATATCAAATGAAGTGAAATGAATATGGTATCACACATAGGTGAACCTTAAAAAAAAAAAAAAAAGTTGAACCAATAAAACCTCAGAAGTAAGTCGTTGCCAAGAGCTTCATGGTGGGGAAAATAGGTAGAAGTTTGTAAAAGAGTAAAAACATTCAGTTATAATATGAAGAAGTCATGAGGATCTACCATATAATGTGGTGACATGACTACAATCAATAATGCTGTTTTCTATAAATGAAAGAGAGGTAGAGCTTAAATGTTGTCACCAAAAAATGATACATTTGTGAGGGGCTAGATGTGTTTATTCACTAGATGGGAGGGAATTGGTTCACAATGCATACATATATCCAATCATCTTGATACAGACTTTTAAATATTTGTCAATTATAACTAAATTTTAATAATTTAGCAATAAATAAATAGTAATAATGATAAACCAGACCACTTAATGGGATGTTATAGTCTACCTTTATGCAGAATACATATGAGTGATTGGAATAAACTTAGTGTACATTTCCTTCAGACTCTTGAATCATAAAATTCTAAATAGGATGACACTAAGTTCTCTTGCATTTGCTGTACCCAACTTGTATTTGATTTCCCTACTTGGAGTGAGGTTTGTTGAACTCCAGAGTCTGGATTTCTACTGATATCCTATTCTCTTAGGTGTACATGGCATAAGGGAAAGGTCACATCAAAACAGTCATAAGGAGATCATCTAATTTCTCAGATATTCCCAAAAATAGGGAGTCTGGAAGGAAGTCAAAAAAACTTAGAAATTTAAACATCAAACTATGTGTGGCAACCACTGTGTGTTCATCCTTCCTTAAGACAAAATGAGAAGGAGGTGGCAGAGGATGAGATGGTTAGATAGCTTCACTGACTCAGTGTACACGAATCTGAGCAAACTCCGGGAGCCAGTGAAGGACAGAGGAGCCTGGGGTGCTGCAGTCCATGGGAGAGCAAAGAGTCGGACACAGCTTAGAGAATAAACAACAACAACAAAAGCAAACAAGTAAAACTTGACTTTTAAGTGATATTTTTTGGAAACAACATTTAAGTTAACTGCAAGTGGTCAATAATTTTTTAATATAAAAATACTTAAACATATATCAGAGGTCTCATGTTCTGCGTGTGGGAATATAAAATATTACAACCCCTTTGAAGCTTAGTTTGGCAGTTTCTTGGAAAGTTAAACATACTAAAACTTTGATGCTGAGAAAGATTGAAGGCAGGAGAAGAAGGGGATGATAGAGGACGACATGGCTGGATGTCATTGCCGACTCAGTGGACATGGAGGATGCCCCGGGAGCTGGTGAAGGACATGGAAGCCTGGCGTGCTGCAGTCCATGGGGTTGCAGAGTTGGACATGAATGAAAGACTAAACAACAACAGCAACAACAATCATATAACCCAGATTTCATTCTTAGTTTTCTGTCCAAGAGAAATGAAAGGATATGAAGACTCGTACGTGAAGGTTCACTGCAGCTGAATTTGTCAGTTCAGTTAAATTGTTCAGTGGTGTCCAACTCTTTGCAACCTCAAGGACTGCAGCACAGCAGGCTACCCTGTCCATCACCAACTCCCGGAGCTTGCTCAAACTCATGTCCATTGAATCAGTGATGCCATCCAACTATTTCATCCTCTGTCATCCTCTTCTTCTCCTGCCTTCAATCTTGTCCAGCATCAGTGTCTTTTCCAATGAGTGAGTTCTTCACATCAGATGATGTGATGCCCAAGTATTAGAGTTTCAGCTTCAGCATCAGTCCTTCCAATGAACAATCAGGACTGATTTCTTTTAGGATTGACTGGTTGGATCTCCTTGCAGTCCAAGGGGCTCTCAAGAGTCTTCTCCAACACCACAGTTCAAAAGCATCAATTCTTCGGCACTCAGCTTTCTTTATAGTCCAACTCTCACATCCATACGTGACTACTGCAAAAACCATAGCCTTGACAAGATGGACCTTTGTTGGCAAAGTAATGTCTCTGCTTTTTAATATGCTGTCTAGATTGGTATAACTTTTCTTCCAAGGAGAAAGAGTATTTTAATTTCATGGCTGCAGTCACCATCTGCAGTGATTTTGAGCCCCCCAAAATGAAGTTTGTCACTGTTCCCATTGTTTCCCCATCTATTTGCCATGAAGTGATAGGACTGGATGCCGTGATCTTAGTTTTCTGAATGTTGAGTTTTAAGCCAACTTTTCCGCTCTCCTCTTTCACTTTCATCAAGAGGCTCTTTAGTTTCTCTTTGCCTTCTGCCATAAAGGTGCTGTCATCAGCATATCTGAGGTTATTGATATTTCTCCCAGCAAATCTTGATTTCAGCTTGTGAATCATCCAGCCCAGCGTTTCTCATGATGTACTCTGCATATAAGTTAAATAAGCAGGGTGACCATATACAGCCTTGATGTACTCCTTTCCCTATTTGGAACCAGTCTGTTGTTCCATGTCCAGTTCTAACTGTTGCTTCCTAACCTGAATATAGATTTCTCAGGAGGCAGGTAAAGTGGTCTGGTATTCCCATCTCGTTAAGAATTTTTCACAGTTTATTGTGATCCACACAGTCAAAGGCTTTGACATAGTCAGTAAAGCAGAAGTAGATGTTTTTCTGGAACTCATTTTAAAAATGAAGGTATTAATTTTATGTTTTACCAAAGTTTTACTCATTCATGAGGTAAAAAAGGAAACTTGCAGCAAAAATGTAAAACTCTTCAAACTTCTGACACCCAAAATTCCTTTGGCTTCTCACAATAATGAATTTGAACTTGCTTAATTTGCAAAAATAAATAAATGTATACACAATTGCTTTAATATATGAATAAGAATTGTTCAGACCTAATTTTATTAGACATGACTGGCTAAGTTTTCCTAGTAATCCAGGTTTCTTGCCTCTTTCTTATGAGAAATAATTAACTAAAACAAGGTCCCATCCAGCTGCTAGATTTAAAATATTACTATTGTTTCAGCTTCTCCCAGGTACATTGATCCTTTTAAGTCTTCCTGGAATGAGAATGATAACTATTTTCCAAAGGTAATTTTTTGGTAAGCTTAATGAATTTCAATGATTTGAAGACCAGTTATTATTTCTACCCACTTAGTTCAAAATAAAGTATGTACTTTTATGGTGAAGCAGAGAATGGTCAAATTAAACCAACAATTTTTTTTTACTTGAGTATTCATTTGTGTTTGCCATATAAAATTGGAAGGAAGTAAATAATTTCCACTGCTAGAGCATAAAACAAATTAGACATAGTGGTACATAAAAGGCAAACCATAAGCACTCTCTTGAAGAAAATTAATGCCTTTTACAGGATATGAAGTCATTAACCAAAAACCTGTCACAACATTTTTAACCTATTCTAATTTCCATGTTCCAGCAACATGTCCACTGTCTGTTGACCATATTCTGTGAAACCCTGTGTCAATAATTAAATAAATTGCATTGTACAAAACTTACAGTCATCTGATATGGCATGAAGCCAACTCTTTCCTTTCATTAAAAAAAATTCAATTAGTATCTTATTTCTTGACTCTAGAAATTTCTTTTAACAAAATGATTTTATTACAAGATTCATTTTTCTCAGTGGAATGTGTGACCTCTCCTCTGTCAAAACTAGCTTATATTCACAAAAATATGAGCATAAAGTATTACACTGCTAATCATGTTTTTGGAGCAAGGGCATAATAGATTAGGCCTCAGGTATCCATAAATGGGATTATTAGATTTGCACATAATCAGAGTCTCATGTAATTGTATTAGAGATTCCAATGTGGATTTCCTAGAATTTCAGGTGAGGGCATTGCTCTAAGTCTTAAGCCAGGTCACCTTTGTGCTGGGTATTTGTGAGTTATGTCTATTGATACAGGTGCAGTCTCACTGTTGAGGGCATTGCTCTAAGTCTTAAGCCAGGTCACCTTTGTGCTGGGTATTTGTGAGTGATGTCTATTGATACAGGTGCAGTCTCACTGTCTTGTTATAAATATTACCTTTAGGTTTTAAACCTGGCTGAGATTTATTTCTTTTTATGTGCAGTGGCTCAGATGGTAAAGAATCTGCCTGCAATGCAGGAGATCTGGGTTAAAGAAGAGACCTATGCTGCTGCTAAGTCACTTCAGTCGTGTCCGACTCTGTGTGACCCCATAGATGGCAGCCCACCAGGCTCCCCCATCCCTGGGATTCTCCAGGCAAGAATACTGGAGTGGGTTGCCATTTCCTTCTCCAATGCATGAAAGAGAAAAGTGAAAGTGAAGTCGCTCAGTCTGTCCAACTGTTAGCGACCCCATGGACTGCAGCCCACCAGGCTACTCCATCCATTGGATTTTCCAGGCAAGAGTACTGGGGTGGGGTGCCATTGCCTTCCCCGGAAGAGACCTATAGGGTGGAAAAAAAATGATGCACGTAATACAAACATTTTATGTAAATAGAAAACACACAAAAGTATTATATGTATACATATATATGCATACATACATATATATGAATATATAACATTACTATTTATTTAGATAAAGCTTTTGTAAACACATAGGTAGGAAAGATCTGAAAGAATCGCATACAGTGGAGGTCACCTCTGGTAAGAATACCAACAGATACTTTGACTTTATTTGTGTTACTTGAATTTTTAACTAGGTGAAAGCACTGATACATTATTTGGCTAGCTAAAAATACAAACATTCACTTTGAAAATAAGTCTAGTCTACATTTCTAACCGATATCATTTTCCTTATGAATTATTTTTTAGATGCAGGTGTTGGATTTGAAAAGGAGGACCAGTGGAGTTCAAAACAAACAAGATGACAGTACAAAAAATTAACTAGATGGATTTGTTATGATGTCTAGACTAAAATTGCCATTCTCTCCTATACTGAGTTTATATGGCAGAACAGAGGCTTGGATTTTGAAACCTAAGATTAAAATGTCCGTTTATTATAGCCAGAGCTAGAGCTTTGTGTTAATGAAACTATGTCCACAGAGACTACCATTTACAATAAGTTCAATGTGTGTGTGTGTGTGTGCATGTGTATTGTTTCAGTCATGTCCAGCTCTTTGCAATCCTATGGACTGTAACCTGCTAGGTTGGTGAGATTTTTCAGGCAAGAATACTGAAGTGGGTTGCCATTTCCTCCTCCAGGGGATCGTCCAGACCCAGGGATCAAACCTGCATCTCTTATGTCTCCTTGTTGGCAGGTTTCTTACCACTAGTGCAACCTGGGAAGCCCATAATACCTCTTTATTCTAGGAGTCACAAGTCTTTGGGATGCTGCTCTTCTTTGTCTACGAATGTAATTTATATTATTTGAAAGAAAGTGAAACAAATTTATATAATCAGAATGGAAGGCCTGTCAGAGAATTCCATATACCTTTATCAAATGCGATGTCCAAATATTTGGCTGTCATCTACATTTCTTCCTGTTCTCTACTTGAAGTTGAGTGTATTAGGATTAATTTGGCTGAAAATAGCCAGAAACCTGCAAATATCTTCGTTCTAATAATATTTAGTATAGTAAAAAAAAAAAAAAATGTTGTTGTAGTTCAGCTGCTAAGTCATGTCCGAGACTTAGCAGCACATATGAACTGCAGCACACCAGGCTTCCTTGTCCTTCACTGTCTTCCTGAGTTTGCTCATGTCATGTATATTCAGATTTATTTCAGAGGTTCAACAATGTCAAGAAGGCAGGATTTCCATGGTTCTGCTCTACAATACTCAAATTGTTGACTTTTCATTCTTTTGCTTTATTGCCTCAGTGTTGCAAGATATTTACCACAGCTCCAGGCATCACTTATCCATCCCAACATTTTAAGCTAAAAAGAAAGATCTAGGAAAAATGAGTTTCCTTTCTGAAAGTTATGGCTGTTTATTGGCAGAGATAATCTCTCCTCAAAATTCCCCGATAGAATAAGGAAGTTCTTGTCATGTCATTTTACCTGGAACCTGAGTTCCATGGTTACACATACTATCAAAAGAGGCTGGGAAAATACATGGAAAAGAGGAGTACTGGTATCATGATTGGCTTTGACTAATCTTGATTTATTTACTGGAACCAGTGAAGGGACGTACTTTCCCTCAATCTAAAGGACCTACTTCCCTGGTGGCTCCGACAGTAAAGCATTTGCCTACAATGTGGGAGACCTGGGTTCAACCCCTGGGTCAGAAAGATCTCCTGGAGAAGGAAATGGTAACCCACTCCAGTATTCTTGCCTGGAAAATCCCATGGACGGAGAAGCCTGGTAGACTACAGTCCATGGGGTGGAAAAGAGTTGGTCAGGACTGAGCGACTTCACTTTCAAAGGACTGACTGCTGCTTCCATGAGCGAGTCAGAGATCCTTAAGTAAGGAGAAAGTGGGGAGAGGGGGGTGACAGCTGCATAGGCCCTGAACAATAGGAATATTTGGTTCGTGTAATCTTGGTTCCCAAAGTGGCATTGTTCTGTCATGGCAAAGAATTAAGGTGGAAGTTGTATGTGTAACCTCTACTTTCAGACCTATTGCTAAGTCACTTCAGTCGTGTCCAACTCTGTGCGACCCCATAGATGGCAGCCCACTAGGCTCCCCTGTTCCTGGGATCCTCCAGGCAAGAACACTGGAGTGGGTTGCCATTTCCTTCTCCAATGCATGAAAGTGAAAGGTGAAAGTGAAGTCCTTCAGTCATGCCCGACTTAGCGACCCCATGGACTGCAGCCCACCAGACTCCTCCATCCATGGGATTTTCCAGGCAAGAGTACTGGAGTGGGTTACCATTGCCTTCAGATCTACTTGTAGACAAAAAGGAGTAAAGATCTTCCAACCTTTTTTTTTTTCACTTTATACTGAGAGAGCTAATCCTTAGGTAGGTTGATAAGGAGTTCCAAGGACCTTGTGGAGAAAAAAGGGACCTGGGGCTCTCAAGGAGGAGAAAAGGACAAACTTTTTTTCTGCATTGCTTTTTCTTAGTCAATGTAACAACATATCTTGCTTGAGGACATGTTTCTCCTTAAGATTAGAACCTTCTGACTAATCTTGTTATTTTAAGATGCATATTGTGGGAGTGAGTCTGGTAATATCTTTCTACAGTTCATTCTAATCTTATTAATTTAAGATGTATGTTGTGGGGATGGGTCTGGTAAAAGGATATAAGGGCTTGATAAGACTAACTAGTGGGGGGCCCTTTCTGTCCCCCTTCAGATATTTATGTCAGAAGCTTTCTCTGACTCTTTTCGTACTTTACTAAAACTCTGCTACCCAAAAGCTCTTGAGTGATCAAGCCTAGTCCCTGGTCCCAAAGCTAAATTTCCTTCAGCTATCACGAATCTGACACCATTCACTGTAAGCTATCAACAGGACAGAATTGTATTGAATAAGTCAAGCTGAGACCTCAATTGTGCCATCTTTTACCTTATATGGGGTAAAATTGTCTTGCTGCCAGGTTAACCTACAAACTCTGGATTAAGGGATTCCTAATTATAGCAGTCAGTGCCAGGTGCTATGAGAAGGGCATTTTCTCTACTGTCTCCAGTAATCCTAATGAGAAACCAATTAGGTGGCAATGGTGGGAGGTTTGCAAGGCATTCCTAGAGTAAAGGTTCACTGATCAGTAGATTGCTTACTGAACAGAAAATCAGAGCAGTTCAAGGGGCTCTTTCCATGACTCATAAAAAAAGGGACATTTTTCTGTCTCAGAGGAGACCTTAGACATTTAAGGATCAGAATATTCTTGTTTCCAGTTCCACTGTTATTTAGATAGGCTAAATAAATATTGGTATATTCTTCTTCTGGACCACTTGAACTTCTAATCTTCATAAGGTCTATGTTTTCTTTGTTAGTAGTCTATATGAACTCAATTATACAACGTGTTAGATTTTGCTTTCTTAGCTAGAATTATATTTAAATCCTGCTTCTGCTCAGAACCTTTGGTGATTTTGATTGGATATGGGAATTCCTGAATTTTCTCAGCCTTATATTTATAGACAAGCAATGAGTTAAATACATGTATGGAAAAATGTGCTATTTTTAAACTACCTGTATTCACTCTTAGAAGTTAAGCTTACTTTCATGCTTCAGATGTGATTTAATGAATTTGATGTTCTGACATGTCTTAAAATAAGTTTTGTTAGTTGTGGAGTGGGAAGAGAGAAGTGAACAGGGGTGAGATCCCTTGTTAAAGAGCCTAGCATATCAAATGGGACTATAAGTAGTTATGCATTAATTCCAGCAGTAGAGTTCAGAGATTTTTGTCCTGGAGTCTCTTAATTACAGGTAATTTTTGCTCTATGAATCTTCAATATGAGGGCTCACAGAATTGTATCACTTTCTTAATAAATGACCTACTATAACAAATGCACAAGCCAGCCTAGCCAAAGCATTCCAGTTGTACACAACCATCTGCCTCAGATTCCTTCCCTATATAACCACATTTTGTTTAAACATATTCACATCCTTGATTTCCTTTCCCTTCCTTATTAAGTGAAAATGTCTTCTATGAAAGTCACCTGAGGAGAAAATGAAACTTTTAAAGGCATAACCCCTCCCACCCACATATTAGAAGAAAAAAAAAAAAAGTAGGACAAAGAAATGGAGAGAGAATTCATAAAAGTCATTAGTAGAGTCACTCAGACACTCCCATGAAAACTGACAAAAGCAGAAAAACGTAGAATGTACTAAGTCTAGATTCAGTGAAATCAGGGAAAACATAAATAGCCAATAGTTTCACACAGCAAAGAATCTATTACTAAAGGAATTGATAAATGTTGTTGCTGCTATTGTTGTTTAGACAAAGAGAATAACCCCCAGATATTTACTGCCAAAGATTTAGAAGTTATTTCATCTTATGCAGATAAAATGGGCCAAGTGATGTATGCAGGATCATAGTGTAAGCATCTTTGGTGTCATTCAGCCCCCAAGTCATGTCTGAAAATTGCGACTCCATGGACTGCAGCTTCCAGGCTTCCATGTGCTTCACTGTCTCCCAGAGTTTGTTCCAACTCATGTCCACTGAGTGAGCGATGTCATCCAATCATCTCATCTTCTGTCACCCACTTCTCCTGCCCTCAATCTTTCCTAGCATCAGGGTCTTTTACAGTGAGTCAGCTCTTCTTATCAATTGGCCAAAGTACTGGAGTTTCAGTTACAGCATCAGTCCTTCCAATGAATAGTCAGGGTTGATTTCCTTTAGGATTGACAGGTTTGATCTCCTTGATGTCAAAGGGACTCTCAAAAGTCTTCTCTAGCACCACAATTTAAAAGCATAAAATTCTTTGGCGCTCAGCCTTTTTTAAAAAAAAAATTTATTTATTTTAATTGGAGGCCAATTACCTTACAATATTGTAGTGGTTTTTGCCGTACATTCACATGAATCAGCCATGGGTGTACATGTGTCCCCCATCCTGACCCTCCTTCCCACCTTCTTCCTCATCCCATCCCTCAGAGTCATCCCAGTGCACCAGCCCTGAGTGCCCTGTCTCATGCATCAAACCTGGACTGGCGATCTATTTCACATATGGTAATATATATGTTTCAATGCTATTTTCTCAAATCATCCCACCCTCGCCTTCTCCCACAGAGTCCAAAAGTCTGTTCTTTACATCTGTGTCTCTTTAGCTGTCTCAAATATAGGGTCATAGTTACCATCTTTCTAAATTCCATATATATGTGTTTATATACTGTATTGGTGTTTTTCTTTCTGACTTACTTCACTCTGTATAATAGGCTCTAGTTTCATCCACCTCATTAGAACTGATTCAAATGCATTCTTTTTAATACCTGAGTAATATTCCACTGTGTATATGTACCACAGCTTTCTTTTCCATTCATCTGCCAATAGACATCTAGGTTGCTTCCTTGTCCTAGCTATTGTAAACAGTACTGTGATGAACATTGGGGTACACGTCTCTTTCAATTCTGGTTTCCTCAGTGTGTATGCTCAGCAGTGGGATTACTGGGTTGTATGGCAGAGTCCCAGAAGAAGACAAAAAGAAAGGCCATGAGAAAATACTTGAGGAGATCATAGTTGAAAAATTCCCTAAAATTGGGAAGGAAATAGCCACCCAAGTCCAAGAAACCCAGAGAGTCCCAAACAGGATAAACCCAAGGCAAAACACCCCAAGACACATATTAATCAAATTAACAAAGATCAAACACAAAGAACAAATATTAAAAGCAGCAAGGGAAGAACAACAAATAACACACAAAGGGATTCCCATAAGGATAACAGCTGATCTTTCAATAGAAACTCTTCATGCCAGAGGGAATGGAAGGACATACTTAAAGTGATGAAAGAGAAAAACCTACAGCCCAGATTACTGTACCCAGTGAGGATCTCATTCAAATATGAAGGAGAGGTCAAAAGCTTTACAGACAAGCAAAAGCTGAGAGAATTCAGCACCACCAAACCAGCTCTCCAACAAATGCTAAAGGATATTCTCTAGACAGGAAACACAGAAAAGGTTTATAACTCAAACCCAAAACAACAAAGTAAATGCCAATGGGATAATACTTATCAATAATTACCTTAAATGTAAATGGGTTGAATGCCCCAACCAAAAGACAAAGACTGGCTGAATGGATACAAAAACAAGAGCCCTATATATGCTGTCTACAAGAAACCCATCTCAAAACAAGGGACACATACAGACTGAAAGTGAAGGGCTGGAAAAATATATTTCATGCAAATGTAGACCAAAAGAAAGCAGGAGTAGCAATACTCAGATCAAATAGACTTTGAAATAAGGCCATCAAAAGAGACAAAGAAGGCCACTACATAATGATCAAAGGATCAATCCAAGAAGAAGGTATAACAATTATAAATATAAGTGCACTCACCATAGGAGAACCACAGTATGTAAGGCAAATGGTAACAAGTATGAAAGGGGAAATTAACAGTAATACAATAATAGTGAGAGACTTTAATATGCCACTCACACCTGTGGATAGATCAACTAAACAGAAAACAAGCAAGGAAACACAAACTTTAAATGATACAATAAACCAGTTAGACCTAATTTATATCTATAGGACATTTCACCCCCAAATAATGAATTTCATCTTTTTCTCAAGTGTACACGGAACATTCTGCAGGATAGATCACATCCTGGACCATAAATCTAGCCTTGTTAAATTCAAAAAAATTGAAATCATTTCAAGCATCTTTTTTGATCACAGTGGAGTAAGATTAGATGTTAACTACAGGAAAAAAGCTATTAAATATACAAAAATATTGAGACTAAACAACATGCTTCTGATTAACCAACAAATCACAGAAGAAATCAAAAAAGAAAGCAAAATATGCATAAAAATGAATGACAATGAAAACACGACAACCCAAAACCTATGGGATTCAGTAAAAAGCAGTGCGAAGGGAAGGGTTCATAGCAACACAAGCCTACCTCAAGAAACAAAAGAAAAATCAAATAAATAATCTAACTTTATACCTTAAGTGACTAGAAAAAGAAGAATAACCCCAGGGTTAGTAGAAGGAAAGAAATCATAAAAATTAAGGCAGAAATAAATGAAACAGAAACAAAGGAGACTAGCAAAAATCAACAAAACTAAAAGCTGGTTCTTTGAGAAGATAAATAAAATAGACAAACCATTAGCCAGACTCATCAAAAAAAAAAAAAAAAAAAGGAGATGAATCAAATCAACATAATTAGAAATGGAAATGGAGA
>SJYX01022466.1:302228-324278 GCA_006410675.1 Oreotragus oreotragus
ACTCATCAAGAAACAAAGGGAGAAAAATCAAATCAATAAAATTAGAAATGAAAACGGAGAGATCCCAACAGACAACACAGAAATACAAAGGATCATAAGAGACTACTATTAGCAACTATATGCCAATAAAATGGACAACTTGGAAGAAATGGATAAATTCTTAGAAAAGTATAACATTTCAAAACTGAACCAGGAAGAAATAAAATCTTAACAGACCCATCACTAACATGGAGATTGAAACTGTAATCAAAAATATTCCAGCCAAAAAAGCCCAGGATCAAATGGCTTCACAGGTGAATTCTACCAAAAATTTAGGGAAGAGCTAACACCTAATACTACTCAAACTCTTCCAGAAAATTGCAGAGGAAGATAAACTTCCAAACTCATTCTATGAGGCCACCATCACCCTAATACCAAAACCAGAAAACGATGCCACAAAAAAAGAAAACTACAGGCCAATATCACTGATGAACATAGATGCAAAAATCCTCAACAAAATTCTAGCAAACAGAATCCACCAACATATTAAAAAGATCATTCATCATGACCAGTGGGCTTTATCCCAGGGATGCAAGGTTTCTTCAATATTTGCAAACCAATCAATGTGATACACCACATTAACAAATTGAAAGATAAAAATCATATGATTATCTCAATAGATGCAGAGAAAGCCTTTGACAAAATTTAACATCCAACTATGAAGGCTCTTTTCACCTTGCTTATAGTTTCCTTCATTGTGCAAAAGCTTTTAAGTTTAATTAGGTCCCATTTGTTTATTTTTGTTTTTATTTCTGTTACTCTGGGAGGTGGGTCATAGAGGATCCTGCTGTGATTTATGTCAGAGAGTGTTTTGCCTATGTTTTCCTCTAGGAGTTTCATAGTTTCTTGTCTGACGTTTAGATCTTTAAGCTATTTTGAGTTTATTTTTGTTTATGGTATTAGAAAGTGTTTTAATTTCATTATTTTACAAGTGATTGACCAGTTTTCCAAGCACCACTTGTTAAAGAGATTGTCTTTTCTCCATTGTATATTTTTGTCTCCTTTGTTGAAGACAAAGTGTCCATAGATGCATGGGTTTATTTCTGGGCTTTCTATTTCATTCCATTGATCTATATTTCTGTCTTTGTGCCAGTACCATACTGTCTTGATGACTGCAGCCTTCCCTTTCTTTATGGTCCAATTCTCACATCCATATATGACTACTCTAAGATCCATAGATTTGACTAGATGGACCTTTGTCAGCAAAGTGATGTCTCTGTTTTTTAATAGGCAATCTAGACTTACTGCTTTCCTTCCAAAAAGCAAGCGCTTGTTAATTTCATGACTGCAGTAAATATCGGCACTGATTTCAGAGCCCAAGGGGGAAAAAAAAAAAGACTGCTTCCACTTTCCCCCCATTTATTTGTCATGAAACGATGGGACTGGATGCCATCTTAGTTTTCTGAATGTTGAGTTTTAAGCCAGCTCACTCTCCTCTTTCCTCTTCATCAAAAGGCTCTTTTGTTCCTTTCACTTTCTACCATTAGAGTGGTATCATTCACTTATCTGAGGTTGATAATGTTTCTCCCAGCAGTCTTGATTCTAACCTATGAGTCATCCATTCTGGAATTATACATGATGTACTCTGCATAGAAATTAAATAATAAGAGTGACAGTACACAGCTTTGACATATGCCTTTCCCAATTTTGAATCAATCAGTTGTTTTTTTTTTCTTTTTTTTTTTAGCTCTATATTATTTTATGTATTTATTTATTTATTTTAATTTTTAATTTTACTTAATTTTACTTTACAGTACTGTATTGGTTTTGGCATACATTGACATGAATCCGTCATGGGTGTACATGAACTTCTAAACATTAAACCCCACCCCACATCATCCTTCCAGATCATCCCCATACACGAGCCCCAAACATCCTGCATCCTGCATTGAACATAGACTGGCGATTCGTTTCTTACATGATAGTATACATATTTCAATGCTATTCTCCCAAATCATCCCACCCTCTCCCTCTCCCTTTCCCTCTTCCTCTCCCTCAGAGTCCAAAAGTCCGCTCTACACATCTGTGTCTCTTTTGCTGTCTTGTATACAGGGTCCTCATTACCATCTTTCTAAATTCCATATATATGTGTTAGTATACTGTATTGGTGTTTTTCTTTCTGGCTTACTTCACTCTGTATAATTGGTTCCAGTTTCATCCATCTTATTAGAACTGATTCAAATGTATTCTTTTTAATGGCTGAGTAATACTCCATTGTGTATATGTACCACAGCTTTCTTATCCATTCATCCGCTGATGGACATCTAGGTTGTTTCCATGTCCTGGCTATTATAAACAGTGCTGCGATGAACATTGGGGTACATGTGTCTCTTTCTATTCTGGTTTCCTCGGTGTGTATGCCCAGCAGTGGGATTGCTGGGTCATAAGGCAGTTCTATTTGCAATTTCTTAAGGAATCTCCACACTGTTCTCCATAGTGGCTGTACTAGTTTGCATTCCCACCAACAGTGTAAGAGGGTTCCCTTTTCTCCACACCCTCTCCAGCATTTATTGCTTGCAGACTTTTGGATCGCAGCCATTCTGACTGGTGTGAAGTGGTATCTCATTGTGGTCTTGATTTGCATTTCTCTGATAATGAGTGACGTTGAGCATCTTTTCATGTGTTTGTTAGCCATCCGTATGTCTTCTTTGGAGAAATGTCTATTTAGTTCTTTGGCCCATTTTTTGATTGGGTCGTTTATTTTTCTGGAATTGAGCTGTATAAGTTGCTTGTATATTTTTGAGATTAGTTGTTTGTCAGTTGCTTCATTTGCTATTATTTTCTCCCATTCAGAGGGTTGTCTTTTCACCTTGCTTATAGTTTCCTTTGTTGTGCAGAAGCTTTTAATTTTAATTAGATCCCATTTGTTTATATTTGCTTTTATTTCCAGTATTCTGGGAGGCGGATCATTGAGGATCCTGCTGTGATTTATGTCGGAGAGTGTTTTGCCTATGTTCTCCTCTAGGAGTTTTATAGTTTCTGGTCTTACATTTAGATCTTTAATCCATTTTGAGTTTATTTTTGTGTGTGGTGTTAGAAAGTGATCTAGTTTCATTCTTTTACAAGTGGTTGACCAGTTTTCCCAGCACCACTTGTTAAAGAGATTGTCTTTACTCCATTGTATATTCTTGCCTCCTTTGTCAAAGATAAGGTGTCCATATGTGTGTGGATTTATCTCTGGGCTTTCTATTTTGTTCCATTGATCTATATTTCTGTCTTTGTGCCAGTACCACACTGTCTTGATGACTGTGGCTTTGTAGTAGAGCCTGAAGTCAGGTAAGTTGATTCCTCCAGTTCCATTCTTCTTTCTCAAAATTGCTTTGGCTATTCGAGGTTTTTTGTATTTCCATACAAATCTTGAAATTATTTGTTCTAGTTCTGTGAAAAATACCGCTGGTAGCTTGATAGGGATTGCATTGAATCTGTAGATTGCTTTGGGTAATATATTCATTTTCACTATATTGATTCTTCCAATCCATGAACATGGTATATTTCTCCATCTATTAGTGTCCTCTTTGATTTCTTTCATCAGTGTTTTATAGTTTTCTATATATAAGTCTTTAGTTTCTTTAGGTAGATATATTCCTAAGTATTTTATTCTTTTCGTTGCAATGGTGAATGGAATTGTTTCCTTAATTTCGTTTTCTACTTTCTCATTATTAGTGTATAGGAATGCAAGGGATTTCTGTGTGTTGATTTTATATCCTGCAACTTTACTATATTCATTGATTAGCTCTAGTAATTTTCTGGTGGAGTCTTTAGGGTTTTCTATGTAGAGGATCATGTCATCTGCAAACAGTGAGAGTTTTACTTCTTCTTTTCCAATTTGGATTCCTTTTATTTCTTTTTCTGCTCTGATTGCTGTGGCCAAAACTTCCAGAACTATGTTGAATAGTAGCGGTGAAAGTGGACATCCTTGTCTTGTTCCTGACTTTAGGGGAAATGCTTTCAATTTTTCACCATTGAGGATAATGTTTGCTGTGGGTTTGTCATATATAGCTTTTATTATGTTGAGGTATGTTCCTTCTATTCCTGCTTTCTGGAGAGTTTTTATCATAAATGGATGTTGAATTTTATCAAAGGCCTTCTCTGCATCTATTGAGATAATCATATGGCATTTATTTTTCAATTTGTTAATGTGGTGAATTACATTGATTGATTTGCGAATATTGAAGAATCCTTGCATTCCTGGGATAAAGCCTACTTGGTCATGGTGTATGATCTTTTTAATGTGTTGTTGGATTCTGATTGCTAGAATTTTGTTGAGGATTTTTGCATCTATGTTCATCAGTGATATTGGCCTGTAGTTTTCTTTTTTTGTGGCATCTTTGTCAGGTTTTGGTATTAGGGTGATGGTGGCCTCATAGAATGAGTTTGGAAGTTTACCTTCCTCTGCAATTTTCTGGAAGAGTTTGAGTAGGATAGGTGTTAGCTCTTCTCGAAATTTTTGGTAGAATTCAGCTGTGAAGCCGTCTGGACCTGGGCTTTTGTTTGCTGGAAGATTTCTGATTACAGTTTCAATTTCCGTGCTTGTGATGGGTCTGTTAAGATTTTCTATTTCTTCCTGGTTCAGTTTTGGAAAGTTGTAATTTTGTAAGAATTTGTCCATTTCTTCCACGTTGTCCAATTTATTGGTATATAATTGCTGATAGTAGTCTCTTATGATTCTTTGTATTTCTGTGTTGTCTGTTGTGATCTCTCCATTTTCATTTCTGATTTTATTGATTTGATTTTTCTCCCTTTGTTTCTTGATAAGTCTGGCTAATGGTTTGTCAATTTTATTTTCAATCAGTTGTTTCATGTTTCGTTCTAACTATTGCTTCTTGACCTGCGTACAGATTTCTTAGGAGACAGGTAAGGTTGTCTGGTACTCCCATCTTCTGAAGAATTTTCCACAGTTTGTTGTGATTCACACAGTCAAAGGCTTTAGCGTAGTCAATGAAGCATAAGTAGATGATTTTCTGGAATTCCCTTGTTTTCTCTATGATCCAGGGAATGCTGGCAATTTGATCTCTGTTTTTTTCTGCCTTTTATAAACCCAGCTTGCACATCTGGAAGTCCTCAGTTCATGTACTGCTAAAGCCTAACTTAAAGGATTTTGAGCATTACCTTGCTAGCATGCGAAAAGAGTGCAATTGTACAGTAGTTTGAACATTCTTTGGCATTGCTCTTCTTTGAGATTGAAATGAAAACTGACCTCTTCCAGTCCTGTGGCCACTGCTTAGTTTTCCAAATTTGATACATATTTAATGCAGTACTTTAACAGCATCATTTTTGAGGATTTGAAATAACTCTGCTAAATTCTATCACCTTGACTAGCTTTGCTTGTAGTAATGCTTCCTAAGGCCTACTTGACTTCACCCTCCAGGATGTATAGCTCTAGGTGAGCAACCTAGTATAAGTAGCTACATGACATTAAATCTGCAATTACAGGCACTGCCTCTATTGAGAACTGCGAAGTACCAGTACTCATTTTCCACACTAGGAGTTTCCATCCCATTGATCCTTCTACAATTTTTGATAATGGGATATCCTATGTTGTCCAGAGTACCTAGTAGTGGTGGCAATATATGTTAGTTTGAGAAAGATTGAAGTTGACCTTAGAAGTGGCCTAAAGTCAATGCTGTTGAAATGCTGTAACCTCCCTGGTAGAACACAGGAAGGAACCTGAATGTTCAAGGAAATGGGAATATTGAATCTGTCATCTACTTCCTCTGCCTTTTCCTAATTATACCCAAATTTGGAAGGGCCTTAAAGAAACTTCTTTCACTCAGCATAAGGATAAGTGCTGGTGAAGAGCATCAATATCTTTGAAAATCTGCCAAGTAGCATGTAGTCAGTAGGCTTGAGATGATGATGGGTGATGCTGTACTAGAAATGAAGTTTTTGAAATTTTGGGCTTAACAGATCCCAAGGTTGTAGAGGCCAGTGTCAACATTTCACTGTCAATAATATGATATGTTTAGTACAACCTAAGGACAGAAAATTTGACCTATAGGAAGAGGTAAACATCTTTAATTTATCATTAATTCCTTAGGGTAGAAAAGGAGACTGCTTATAGCATACTGTGATTGACATATATGAGAAAAACCTAAATATTAGGATAGTTTCCAGATGAATTGGTATACAGAACTGGTGTCCTTTAACCTGTGTCATACAGCCATTAATAACATTACCATATGACCCAACAATGCCACCACTGGGCATTCAGTTTAGTTCAGTTGCTCAGTCGTGCCCGACTCTTTGTGACCCTATGAATCACAGCACGCCAGGCCTCCCTGTCTGTCACCAACTCCCGGAGTTCACTCAGACTCATGTCCATCGAGTCAGTGATGCCATCCAGCCATCTCATCCTCTGTTATCCCCTTCTCCTCCTGCCCCCAATCCCGCCCAGCATCAGGGTCTTTTCCAATGAGTCAACTCTTCACATCAGGTGGCCAAAGTATTGGAATTTCAGCTTCAGCATCAGTCCTTCCAATGAACACCCAGGATTGATCTCCTTTAGGATGGACTGGTTGGATCTCCTTGCAGTCCAAGAGACTCTCAAGAGTCTTCTCCAACACAACAGTTCAAAAGCATCAATTCTTCGGCGCTCAGCTTTCTTCACAGTCCAACTCTCACATCCATACACGACTACTGGAAAAACCATAGCTTTGACTAGATGAACCTTTGTTGGCAAAGTAATGTCTCTGCTTTTCAATATGCTGTCTAAGTTGGTCATAACTTTCCTTCCAAGGAGTAAGCGTCTTTTAATTTCATGGCTGTAATCACCATCTGCAGTGNATCACCATCTCCCGGAGTTCACTCAGACTCATGTCCATCGAGTCAGTGATGCCATCCAGCCATCTCATCCTCTGTTATCCCCTTCTCCTCCTGCCCCCAATCCCCCCCAGCATCAGGGTCTTTTCCAATGAGTCAACTCTTCACATCAGGTGGCCAAAGTATTGGAATTTCAGCTTCAGCATCAGTCCTTCCAATGAACACCCAGGATTGATCTCCTTTAGGATGGACTGGTTGGATCTCCTTGCAGTCCAAGAGACTCTCAAGAGTCTTCTCCAACACAACAGTTCAAAAGCATCAATTCTTCGGCGCTCAGCTTTCTTCACAGTCCAACTCTCACATCCATACACGACTACTGGAAAAACCATAGCTTTGACTAGATGAACCTTTGTTGGCAAAGTAATGTCTCTGCTTTTCAATATGCTGTCTAAGTTGGTCATAACTTTCCTTCCAAGGAGTAAGCGTCTTTTAATTTCATGGCTGTAATCACCATCTGCAGTGATTTTGGAGCCCAAGAAAACAAAGTCTGGCACTGTTTCCCCATCTATTTGCCATGGAGTGATGGGACCAGGTGCCATGATCTTCGTTTTCTGAATGTTGAGCTTTAAGCCAACTTTTTCACTCCCTTCTTTCACTTTCATCAAGCGGCTTTTTAGTTCCTCTTCACTTTCTGCCATAAGGGTGGTGTCATCTACATATCTGCGGTTATTGATATTTCTTCTGGCAATAGTTTTTCAACTTGATAAAACCATAATTGAGGCTCATCTCATGTGGTCTGGGCAAGGAGATTTCTCCCCACTACCTGTAGCACCAGGTTGGCATTTTTGGGGTTCTGTGGCTTTGGCACCTGGAACACAGGGCCTCTCACCACTGTATCACGTGCTCCGCCACACCCTCTGCCTCTGGGGCAGCGAGCATCCCTGCTGTTGCCACGTTTATGAGGGTGAGTTCCACCGAAGGAAGGCTTCTGTCTTCCTAGACTTCATATCCCTTGTTCTGGGGCACCGCAGCCCAGGCCTCCATGTCCAGCTCAGGCAGAGCACCAGCCACCTCATAAGAACCTTTTCAGGCAGAGTCCCAGGGTGTTTCTTTATCTACCTGGGTCACAGAATGAAGATGATGCAGAGGAGAGCCATAGCTGACTCTGACAATCATGTTGCAAGGGTGAGAAAACATCCTTTGTGAGATCAAACTCTGAGCCTTTGGAGTGGGAGCACTGACTCCAAGATCCTACACTACCAGAGAACTAACCCTAGGGAGTATCAGATAGTGAGAACTCACAAAAAGGACACCTCTTGAATACAAGACCCAACATCACCCAACCACCAGTAGCACCCTGTGCAGGATGCCTCATCTAAGCAATGAACAAAACTAAAATCACCAGCAGACAGGATTACCACCTCACTCAGCCTTGCCCATCAGAGGAAAAACAAACAAACAAAAACTGAGCACAAAACTCACAAATCTTACACAAAGCACTGGATCAACCTTAGAAGGGCAGAAACCAAAAGGAANGTGCAGGATGCCTCATCTAAGCAATGAACAAAACTAAAATCACCAGCAGACAGGATTACCACCTCACTCAGCCTTGCCCATCAGAGGAAAAACAAACAAACAAAAACTGAGCACAAAACTCACAAATCTTACACAAAGCACTGGATCAACCTTAGAAGGGCAGAAACCAAAAGGAAAAAGAATTCAACCTTGAAGCCTGGGAAAAGGAGACCTCAAACACAATAGTTTAAAAAAATGATGAAAAAGCAGAGAAGTACTACACAATGAAGGAACAAACTAGAAAGTCCGAATAAATGAAGAGGAAATAGGCAAACTACCTGAAAAATAATTCAAAATAATGATAGTAAAAATGATCAAAAACCTTGAAAAAAAAAAGGGGGGGAAATGCTAGAATCAATTAACAAAGACCTAGAGAAATTAAAGAATAAACATACAGAGACAAACAACTCAATTACTGAAATTAAAAATACTCTAGAAGTAATCATAGGAGAATATCTGAAGCTGATGAATCAGTGAGCTGGAAGATAAAATGATAGAAATAACTTCTGAAGAGGAGAATGAAGTAAAATGAATGAAAATAACTGAGGATAGTCTCAGAGACTATATCAAATGCATCAACAGTTGAATTCTAGGGGTCTCTTAAGAAGAAGAGAAAAGGAAAAGGTATGAGAAAATGAAAGTAGGAGAAAATCTCTTCTCTATAATGAAGAGATTATAGTTGAAAACTACCCAACATGAAAAGGAAATAGTCAATCAAGTCCAAGAGGCACAAAGAATCCCATACAGGATAAACCCAAGGAGAAACATGTTAAGGCATATACCAATAAAACTAACAAAGACTAAACACAAAGAAAGAATATTAAAAGCATCAAGGGAGAAGCAACATGTAACATACAAGGGAAACCCCATATGCTTAACAGCTGACATTTCAGGAGAAACTCTGCAGGCCAGAAGGGAATTGCAGGATATACTTAAAGTTCTGAAAGAGAAAAAATCTACAAGCAAGAGTACAGTGCCCAAAAGGATCTCATTCAGAATTTATGGAAAAATCAAAAGCTTTTCAGACAAGCAAAAGTTAAGAGAATTAAGTAACACCAAACCAGATTTACATGTGTAAAATGGAGTTATATAGTCAAGAAATATAAGAGGAGAAAAAAGATCTACAAAATCAACCACAAACAATTAAGAAAATGGCAATAGGAACATATATATCAATAATTATTTTAAATGAAAATGGATTAAATGCTCCAACCAAAAGACACAGACTGGGTGAATGGATACAAAACCCAAATATATACTGTATACAAGAAACCCACTTCAGATCTCAAGACACATTTAGACTGAAAGTGAGGGAGTGGAAAAATATATTCCATGCGTGTGAGAAGCAAAAGAAAACTGGAGTAGCAATCCTCATATCAGACAAAATAGACCTTAAAATGAAGATTATAAGAGATAAGGAAGGATACTACATAATGATGACGGGATCAATCCAGGAGGAAGACATAACAATTGTAAATATCTATGCACCCAACACAGAAACACCTCAACACATAACAGACATAAAAGGAGAAATTGGCAGTAACACAATAATAGTAGGAGACTTTAATTCCCCACTCACACCAATGGACAGATTATCAAAGCAGAAAATTAATAAGGAAACACAAGTCTTAAATGATACATTAGATGAGATGGATCTCATTGATNAATTGTAAATATCTATGCACCCAACACAGAAACACCTCAACACATAACAGACATAAAAGGAGAAATTGGCAGTAACACAATAATAGTAGGAGACTTTAATTCCCCACTCACACCAATGGACAGATTATCAAAGCAGAAAATTAATAAGGAAACACAAGTCTTAAATGATACATTAGATGAGATGGATCTCATTGATATCTTCAAGACATTCCATCCAAATGGAAAAGAATACACCTTCTCAAGGGCACATGGAACATTCTCCAGGATAGGCCACATCTTGGGTCACAAGTCAAACCTCAGTAAATTTGAGAAAATTGAAATCATATCAAGCATCTTCTCCACCCACAGTGCTATGAGACTAGATATCAATTACAAGGAAAAAAAAAAAACTGTAAGAAACACAGACACAAGGAGATTAAACAACATGTTTCTAAATAACCAACAGGTTACTGAAGAAATCAAAAGGGAATTTAAAAAATTTCTAGAAGCAAATGACAATGAGAAAATGACAACTCAAAACCTATGGGATGCAGCAAAAGCAGTCCTAAGAGGGAAGTTTATAGCAATATAGTCCTACCTCAAGAAACAGGAAAAAAACATCAGCTAGACAACCTAACTTTACACCTAAAACAACTGTAAAAGGAAGAACAAAATACCCCAAAATTAGTAGAAGGAAAGAAATAAAAAAGATCCGAGCAGAAATAACTGAAAAGGAAGTGAAAGAAACAATAGTAAAGATTAATAAAACTTAAATCTGGCTCTTTGAGAAGATAAGCAAAATTGACATTTAGCCAGACTCATTAAGATAAAAAGAAAGGAGAATCAAATCAACAAAATTAGAAATGAAAAAGGAGAGGTTACAACAGACAATGCAGAAATACAAAGGATTATAAGAGACTATTATGAACAACTATATGACAATAAAATGGATAACCTGAAAGAAATGGACAGATTCTTAGACAAGTTTGGTCTTCCAAGACTGAACCAGGAAGAAATAGAAATTATGAACAACCCAATTGCAAGCAGTGAACTTGAAGCTGTGATCAAAAATCCCCCAAAAAACAGAAGCCCAGGACCAGATGGCTTCACAGGAGAATTCTGTCAAACACTCAGAGAAGAGCTAATGGCTATCCTAAAACTCTTTCAAAAAATTGCAGAGGAAGAAACATGTCCAAACTCATTCTACAAGGCCACCATCACCCTGATACCAAAACCAGACAAAGACAACACAAAAAAGAAGACTACTGGCCAATATCAGTGATGAAAATAGATGCAAAAATCTTCAACAGAATTTTAGCAAGCATAATTCAGCAACACATCAAAAAGCTCATTCATCACGATCAAGTTAGGTTTATTCCAGAGATGCAAGGATTCTTCAGTATATACAAATCAATCAATGTGATACACCATATTAACAAATTGAATGGTAAAAACCATATAATAATTTCAATAGATGCAGAAAAAGCCTTTGAAAAAATCCAGCACCTATTTATGATTAAAACTCTTCAAAAAATGGACCTAGAAGGGACCTTCCTCAACATAGTAAAGTCCACATATGTAGCACTTGGCATGTGAGATGGAGATCCATTTTAAGATAAGAAAAGAGATGGGGAAAGTTGTTTGAATCTGGAACTTGAAGATAAATTTAACAATTCTAAACTGTTCATATGAAGTCTTGGTGAGCCAGTTCTTTACTTTTAAGTTGTAGTACACATGATATATTTGTCAAGGGTTTTCCTGGAGACACTTGCTTTTTCAGGGTTGATTCTGGCTGCTTCATTGGCTTTGCCAAGTGACAAATTTATTTATTTATATTGTGCTAAAGACTTTATTCAAAATTCAGGGATTTAAATCCTTAATTTATGATAAATTGGTGATCATTTTGCAGACATATATAGAGATAATGAAGTTTTAATGAAAGGAAATGAAGAGAAGATAATGAAGTAATTACTTGCTAATTGCATGTTTATCACTTCATGGGAAATAGATGGGGAAACAGTAGAAACAGTGTCAGACTTTATCTTTTTGGGCTCCAAAATCACTGCAGATGGTGACTGCAGCCATGAAATTAGAAGACGCTTACTCTTTGGAAGAAAAGTTATGACCAACCTAGATAGCATATTCAAAAGCAGAGACATTACTTTGTCGACTAAGATCCGTCTAGTCAAGGCTATGGTTTTTCCTGTGGTCATGTATGGATGTGAGTGTTGGACTGTGAATAAGGCTAAGCACCGCAGAATCGATGCTTTTGAACTGTGGTGTTGGAGAAGACTCTTGAGAGTCCCTTGGACTGCAAGGAGATCCAACCAGTCCATTCTGAAGGAGATTAATCCTGAGATTTCTTTGGAAGGAATGATGCTAAAGCTGAAACTCCAGTACTTTGGCCACCTCATGAGAAGAGTTGACTCATTGGAAAGGACTCTGATGCTGGGAGGGACTGGGGGCAGGAGGAGAAGGGGACGACTGAGGATGAGATGGCTGGATGGCATCACGGACTCGATGGACGTGAGTCTGAGTGAACTCTGGGAGATGGTGATGAACAGGGAGGCCTGGCGTGCTGCGATTCATGGGGTCGCAAAGAGTCGGACACAACTGAGTGACTGAACTGAACTGAACTGATGACTTAAAAGTCACTATCCACCATCCTCTTTCTGACTTGAATATGTATATATATATATATGTGTATATATTTCCTATAGAAGAGGTATAAGAGAGTGCGCAGGAAAAACATAAGGTATAGTAAGAAAGCAGCAATGAGAGGCAGACAACAACAACAAAAAAGGGAAATCCAGGAAGTGAAGCAAATAAATAACTAAAGCAGAGATCTTAAGTTAAAACTGTAGGCAAGCAAGCTTTGTCTCATCCATGGATTAAAATGAGGAGGTCCTGGTAGATCTCACAGATCCTAACATGTATGTGTCTATTAGATATAAATAATCATTGTTTAGGAAAAGCACACTAATATCTAATCCTAGATAAAGAAGAAGAACAGGGTACTAGAAAATCAGAATGTGTGTGTGTGTGTTAGTTGCTTAATCGTGTCCAATTCTTTGCGACCCCCATGGACTATAGCCTGCTAGGCTCCCCTGTCCATGGGATTTCCCAGGCAGGAATATTGGAGTGGGTTGCCATTTATCAGAACACTTTGGCATAAATCATGGAATTTGCCACATACTAGCTGTGTGACCTTGGGAAAGGTAATTCACTGCTCTGTGCTTAATAACTTCATCCACTACACAGAGATGAAAATAATGTCCACCTCAGAGCATTGTTTTGAAGATTAAATGAAACAATGCATGCAAAGTAGTTTGCAAGTCTCAGACTTAAAAGACTCAATATGGCTAAGGGTCAACTCTTTTATTCTAGAGAAAGTGTAGAATCCAAGAATCTCTGCTTATAAAAACATTGTGCTAAGTCAGGGCATATCAGTGTTCACACTGTTGTCAGAGAACAACCCATTTACACTTGGTTTGGGGATGTTGTGAGTCTAAAGAGAGAGAGCCTTTCAGCCAATGTCTTTTTTTTTTTTTTTTGTAAGTTTAAACTTTTTATTTTGTATTGGGATATAGCCAATTAACAATGCTGTGGTAGTTTAGGTGAAGAGCCAAGGGACTTGGCCTTACATATACATGTATACAATCTTCCCCAAGCCCCTCTCCCATCAAGGCTGTCACATAAAATTGAGCAGAGTTCCCTGTGCTAAACAAAAGGTCCTTGTTGGTTATCCATTTTAAATATAGCAGTCTGTACATAACCTTCCCAAAGTCCCTAACTATCCTTTTCCCCTGATAACCATAAGTTCATTTTATGTCTGTGAGTCTTTTTCTGTTTTGTTAGTAAGTTCATTTATATCATTTTTTAAAATTCCATATATAAGATATGTCATATGAATTTTCTCCTCTGACTTACTTCACTCAGTATGACATTCTCTAGATCCATCCATGTCTCAGCCAGTGTCTTTTGAAAAGATGACAATTATCCACATTCTCTGACTTACTTCACTCAGTATGACACTCTCTAGATCCATCCATGTCTCAGCCATTGTTTTTGAGAAGATGACAATTATCCACATGTCTTCACAATTAATCCTTGTAACATGCAATGCAGGAATCAAAAATAAAGTAACCAATTAATGACCCAGATCCCCAAACTTGATGTATATGCTTCTTTCATTGGTGACTTAGCAATGATGATTACATTGTAATATATAGTAATGGACATAAAATAATATACAATGTAATAGAGCAATAGGTGAAAAATGTGATGTTGGTTTGAATCTGTCCTCTTCTTCCTTCTCTTTATTCTTCTTTTCTTGTCATAAACCTCTTGCTTTAAAATGTTAGAAAGATCAATACATCACTAATCAGCTAGGAAGTATATCACAGGTACTTTTTCAGAAATGGAAAGTGCAAGAACTCAGGCTTTTCTGAGATTCTGTGATTCAGTGACTTCACTTGGCCTGTTCAGGGTTAAGAGGAAGAAAGAGAAGACAATATGGTCTAAAAAAATAAAAATGGTGTCAGGAAACCTGGGATTTTGTTCCAGCTGTTACAGTCACTTGCTTTATAATACTGGTCTACTCTTCAGGCCCCTCAGTTTTTTGTTTGTTTGTTTGCTGTTGTTGTTTGTTTGATTGGTTTGGTTTTGTAAACAAGAAATGAGGTCAGTTCACTCTTCTTGGAAAGGGTAACATAGATTTGAACTCTTACATGTATGTTACATATTCGGAAAGAGAAGGGAAGATAAATAGAGGTTGTATGTTATGAAGTATTACTCAAGTTTGGTTCTCTGTGTGTGTACAATATATTATATGCATATATAATTACTTATATATTTTTATATGAGTATCTATATAATCTTATTCAGACTTCACACCAGAGGTTTGAATACTCTGGTTGGGCTGAAGTTAACATTAATAGATTGCAAGATCAATAATGATAACACATTGTATGGTTCTTCAGAATANTCTCTGTGTGTGTACAATATATTATATGCATATATAATTACTTATATATTTTTATATGAGTATCTATATAATCTTATTCAGACTTCACACCAGAGGTTTGAATACTCTGGTTGGGCTGAAGTTAACATTAATAGATTGCAAGATCAATAATGATAACACATTGTATGGTTCTTCAGAATAACGAAGATGATAGTTTCCAAGAGTCTTCACCTACTTTTGAGGCTTCTTCTATTTGAAATAATGGATGTGCTTCTATAAATACTGAGCTTTGTAGAATTATCAAGTCAGTCTAATGTGAAAAATGAGAATAAATTTAATCAATCTGAAATATTTGCAGACATTCGCAACTTATAAATGTTAACCAAATCAGGTAGCCCTCTTCAATAACCACCCATGTTTCATTGAACTTAAAACAATAATAATATCTAAAATACATTGTCTGGGACCCACAGCAAGCCACCCTGAAACCTGGCCCAGTCCACCAGTGGGCTGCCATCAGCCCCAGGACCCCATCAGCCATGCAGCCAGCCATACTGGTACCTGGTTCCACCCATCAATGGGCCAGCAGTCATTGAATGAGGCAGGGCATGGCTGCCAACTAGGCCAGAAGCTAGACTCACCTACCAGTGTGCCTACAGTCGTTAGCCCCTCCACATTAGAAGGGCTCATGCAGCCTACATAGGGGACAGCCCTAGAGCATATACCTCTGGAGACTGAGGGGAATTCATTGTTGGACTCCAAAGGATGTCTCCTACATCATATAACTTTGCCAAGATTAAGAAACATAACCAACCTACCTAATTCATAGAAATAAACACAGAGAATTAGAAAAACTGAGAAGGCAAAGGAATATGTTACAAACAAAGGAGCAATACAAAAATTTCAGAAAGAGAAGTGAACAAAGAAGAGATAAGCAATCTAGCAAATAAATAGTTCAAGGTAAATATTATAAAGATATTCAATAATTTTGGGAAATGAATGGATGAACAAAGTGAGAATTTTAACAAAGAATTAGGAAATACAAAGAAGAACAAAATATGGCTGAGGAATAATAACTGAAATTAATACACAGGAAGGAAATCAACAGTAGATTAGAGGATACAACAACCTGGAAGACTAAGATGTGGAAATTAACCAAGCTGAATAGAAAAAAAAAAAAGAAATGAGGATAGTTTGAGATCTCTGGGATAACATCAAGGATGCTAACATTCGCATTACAGGGTCCCAGAAGGAAAAGAAAAAGAAAACCACAACACTTTATTTGAATAATAGCTTAAAACTCCCCTAACCCGGGAAGGGAAACAGATATCCAGGTCCAGGTACCATAGAGAGGCCCAAACAAGATCAGCTCAAGGATGTTCACACCAAGACACTTTATAATTATAATGGCAAAAGTTCAAGATAAATAGCCTTAACAGTGGCAGAGAAAGGTAAATAATTGTGTTTAAGAAAACACCTATAAGACCATCAGCTAACTTTTCTGGGAAAACTTTGAGGTCAGAAGGGAATGACATGATATATTCAAAGTGATGAAATAAGAAGTATCTTCAAAGAATGATATTCTACCTGGTAAGGCTATTTTTCAGATTTGAAAGGGATTTAAAAAGTTGTACAGATAAGCAAAAGCTAAAAGAGTTCAGCACCAATAAAATGTTTTACAAAAAAATGTTAAAGAAATTTCTTTAAACGGAAAAGACTACAAGTAGAAATAAGAAAATTATACAAGGAAACATTTCAGTAAAGGCAAACATACAGTAAAGATAGTAGACCAATCACTAATAAAGCTAATAGGAAGGTTAGAAGAAAAAATAGTAAAATTGTCTATATCCACCATAGGTAGTTAAGGGATACACAAAACAAAAAGATGTAAACTATGTCAAAAACTTTAAATGTGGGCAGAGAGGAGAAAAAAAGTCAAGAAGATGGAAATTATATCAAGCATCTTTTATGACCACAACACTGTGAGACTGGAAATCAATTACAAGCAAAAAAAGTTCAAAAATCACAAATATATGGAGGCTAAATGATATGCTATTAAATGACCAAAGGATCACTGAAGAAATCAAGGACAAAATTTAAAAATATCTGGAGACAAATGAGAACAAAACACAATGTTCTAAAATTGGTGGGACATGGTAAAAGTAGTCCTAAAGGGAAGTTTACAGAAATTCAATTTTACCGCAGGAAATAAGGAAAATGTCAAACAATCTAACTTTACACCTAGAGGAACTTGAAAAATAACAAACAAAACCCACTATTGTAGAAGAAAAGAAATCATAAAGGTCAGAGTAGAAATAAATGAAATAAAGAATAAAAAATTAATCCCTTAATAAGACCAAAGAAAGTAAAAGGTGGTTCTTTGAAAAGATAAATTGATAAACCTTTAGCCAATCTCATGAAGAAAAAAAGAGAAGGTCCAAATCAACAATATCAGAAAGGAAAGAGAAGTTACAACTGACACCACAGAAAAGCAAAAGATCGTGAGATTACTTTGAACAATATACACCAATTTAACGGACAACCTAGAGATAAATTCATAGAACTGTTATGTTCTCACAAGAATGAATTAAATATAAATAAAAATATGAACAGACCAATTACCAGTGATGAAATTGAATAAGTAATAGTAAAACTTCCAACAAGCAAAAGTCTAAGGCCAGATGGCTTTGCAGGTAAATTCTACCAAATATTTAAAGAAGAGTTAGCCCAAATATTTCTCAAAATATTCTAAAAACTTGAAGAGGAATAAACATTTTCAGTCATCTTACTGGGCTGATATCACCTTGACACCAAAGCCAGACAAAGACACCATATGAAAGAAAATTACAGGCCAATTTCACTTATGAACACAGATGCAAAACTCTTCAAAAATATATTACCAAACTAAATTTAACAATATATTAAAAAGGTCATACCACATGATCCCTAGATCAGGAAGATCCCCTGGAGAAGGAAATGGCAATACACTCCAGTACGATTGCCTGGAAAATCCCATGGACAGAGGAGCCTGGTAGGCTACAGTGTATGGGGTCGCAAAGAGTCGGACGTGACGGAGCGACTTTACTTTACTTTACTTTACCACATGATCAAGTGTGATTTATCCCAAAGATAAATATGATTTGATGATTTATTTTTGAGATGAGGATTTGATATCTTCAAATTAATCAACATGATCTACATTCAAAAATAAAGAATAAAAATCATCTGATCATTTCAATAAATGCAGAATAAATTGTGACAAAATTCATTATCCACTTATGATTAAAACATTCTCAACAAAATAAGCATAAAGGGAATATACATCTACATAATATAGATCATTATGTGACAGACTCACAGTCAACAGTATTCTCTATGGTGAAAATCTAGAAGCATTGCCACTTTTATTCAACATAGTATTGAAAGTCACAGGAATCAAACAAGAAAAATAAAAAGAATTCAAATTGGAAAGGGAGATAGATCTCACTGTTTGCATATGACAGAATATTATACATAGAAAATCCTAAAGCTACCAACTGAAAGCTGTGAAAATAATAAATTCAGTAAAGTTGGGGGATATACAGTTAATACAGAAATCTGTTACACTTTTATAAATTGACAACAAACTATCAGAAAGACAAATATGGAAGACAATCCAATATACAATTGTTTTAAAAAGAATAAAATATTTAGTAATAAACCCAACCAAAGAGGTTAAAGGCCTGTATTCAGAAATCTATAAGACACTGATGAAAGAAACCAAAAATGACACAAATAAATGGAAAGATACATTGTGCTTATGGATGAAAAGAATTAATATTGTTAAACTGACTACACTATTCTAGGCAATATATAGATTCAACACAAGGGTGTAGAGAAAAGGGAACGCTTGTGTGCTGTTGGTGGGAATGTAAATTGTTGAAGCCACTCTGGAAAACAGTATGGAGGTTCCTTAAAAACTTAAAAATGGAGCTATCATAAGATTCAGAAATTCCATTTCTGTGTATTTTTTTCTGAAGAAAATAAAAACATTAATTAGAAAAAGAGACATACAACCCTATGTTCATTGCACCATTATTTACAATAGCCAAGATAAGCAATCTAAATGTGAACAGATAGATGTATGGATAAAGATGTAATACATACATACACACAAGCACACACATCATGGAATATTACTTAGCCATAATAAGACTACAGTCTTGCCATTTGCAATCAGGTAGATGGACTAGAGGGTATTTACTATGCTAACTGAATGAAGTCAGACAGAGCAAGACAAATACCCAACAGTTTCAATTGTATATGGAATCTACAAAGTCAAACAAATGAACAGACATGAAAATGCAAAAACTGATGTGTAGATGCAGAGTACAAACTGGTGTTTGCTAGAGGGGAGGGTTGTGTGGGGATGACTGAATCAGCTGAGGGAGATTAAGGGGTACATACTTGTAGTTATAAAATGGGTAAGTCACAGGGATGGAATGTACAACAGAGGAATATTTTCAATAATATTATTAATAAATTTGGTGACAGACGATAGCTAGGCTTTTCATGGTGATCCATTTGTAATGTATAAAAATACTGAATCACTCTGTTGTACAGCTAAAAATAATATTTTAAGTATATGATAGTTTAATAAAATAACTAAAAACTGTTAAAGAGTAAGACTATTTATATAGTAGAATAAAATTATGATAAATGGCCTCTTTTTTTAAATCAAATGTGCTTTAACAAAGTATGACTATAATATCTGTATTTGTAATGTATTGCCTTTTTCCTCTGAAACTTTTATTACATAGACATCTTCTTTCATAAGGAAAAAACCCATTTTGGGATACCACCTCATACCTGCCAGAATGGTTGTCATCAAAATGACAAAAGTTAATGCATATTGCTGAGGATGTGGAGGAAAGGAAATCCTTCTGGACTCCTGGTGTGGTTGTTAATTGGTATAACCATCATAAAAACCAGTATGGAGGTTCCTCAAAAAATGAAAAATAAAACTACCATAATATTTAGCATTTCCACTTCTGAATGTAAACCTGAAGAAAATGAAGCACTAATTCAAAAAGACATATGCACTCCTGTGTTCACTGCTGCATTGTTATCAACAGCTAAGATATGGAAGCAACCTAAGTGTCCACCGATAGATGAATGGATAAAGAAGATGCGGTATACATAGACAGTGGAATATTCAGCCTTAAAGAACATAAATGAAATATTGTCATCTGAGACAATGTGGGTGGATCTAGAGGGTGCATGCTTAGTGAAATAAACCAGACAGAGAAAAATACTGCATGAAATCACTTATATGTGAAATCTAAGAAACAAAGCCAAATGAAATCAGACTCATAGATGTAGAGAACGAATAGGTGGTTGTTAGAAAAAAATGGGGGATGGGAGAGTGGGCAAAATAGGTAAAAGGGACTAAGAAATAGAAACCTCGACTTATATATTAAATAAATCATGGGGATTAATACATAGCATAAAGAATATGGTCAGTGATACTGTAAAAGCTTTGTATGGTGATAAATGGTTGCTACACTATGCTGGTGATGCAAGCATAATTTATGCAAGTATCAAATCATCATGTAGTACTCCAAAAACTAACATAATATTATACTTCAACTGTATTTTAATAAAAGTACTGCTTGTTTACTATAGTGACAGGTACTGTTCCAAGCGCTTATTTATTCGGGTTTCTGAGGTGGCTCAGAGTCAAGAATCTGTCTGCAATGCAGGAGATGCAGATTCGATCCCTGGGTTCAGAAGATTCCCCTGGAGAAGGAAATGGCAACCCACTCCAGTATTCTTGTCTGGAGAATCCAATGGACAGAGAAGCCTGGTAGGCTACAGTCCAGAGGGTCGCAAAGAGTCAGACATGACTGAGCAACTAACAATTTCCTTTTAAAGATACTATCATTCTCTGTGGTATCTTTTTAAGAAAAATGAGTTTAAATTACCCAAGTCACATAGTTAGTACAAGCTATCTGATTTTACAACTTGACTAACTTTTCAATAGTATGATACTTTATTGCTAGGGCTCTTAAAAATTATGCTTAAGAGACTTTGTCAAGATGGCAGAAGAATAGGACGGGGACACCACTTTCTCCCTCACAGATTCATCAAAAGAACATCTCAAGGCTGAGCAAACCCCACAAAACAACTTCTGAATGCTGGCAGAGGACATCAGGCACCCAGAAAAACAGAGCACTGACTTCAAAAGCAGGTAGGGGAAAAAATATAAAAGCCGAAAAAAAAAAGAGACAAAGGAGGTGGGGAGGGAGCTCCGTCCCGGGAAGGGAAGCCCGTCCCGGGAAGGGAAGCTTAAGAAGAGAGGTTTCCAAACGCCAGGAAACACTCTCCCTGCCGAGTCTGTGGCAAGCCTTGTAAACACAGAGGGCAACATAACAGGAAGGAAAAATAAATGAACAATTAAAACCAACAGATCACAAGCCCAACAGTAACTCGCCCAGCGGAAAAGCAGCGCAAACGCCTGCGTCCGCCATTACCCAGTGGTGGCAGGGCAGGGAGGCGCGGCAGGCGCGGGCTGCGGTGCTTTCAGAATCGGGTAGGAGCGTCCCGCCGCGCATCACCAGAATGAACTAACTGCGGCTAGCGAACCAGACTGTGGGATAGCTTCCACGCGAAAAGCTCACACATAAGACACCGCCAGGTCTGCACATGGAACAAAGGGCGGAAAAGAGCTAGCCGGCTGCAGACCATCCCCTGCCGGCGGCAAGCAGCCAGAGCCGGAAGGGCTGGAAGGGGGCGATCGCAGCCCCGGAGAGACTTTACCTACCAAATTGCAAGCAGGCTTCTTTGCTAAGACTGCTGGGGGTTCTGGACAGTCACCATCCGCCTCACAAGAGGCGCCAGCAGTACACCCAGAAAACTGAGCGGCAGATACCAGAAAGGTGACAAGTCGCAGCTACCGTGCTCGCCAAATACCTGAGCTACTCGGACCTGGGAAGGGCACAAAACGCAGTCCCAACTGAACCTGCGCCGCTGAAGGCTACCTGAGCGCCGAACCTGAGTGGCTTAGATCCGGGAAGGGCATGCAGCCT
>SJYX01022467.1:0-17868 GCA_006410675.1 Oreotragus oreotragus
TTCAGTGTGTCTGCCCTCTGATGCCCTTTTGCAACATCTACCATCTTACTTGGGTTTCTCTTACCTTGGACAAGGGGGTATCTCCTCACGGCCTCTCCTCCAGACCTTGAACGTAGAGTAGCTTCTCTTGGCCCTCCTACACCTGCACAGCGGCCACTCCTTGGACACGGGATTGCCTCTCTTGGCTGCCTCCCTTGACCTCGGGATATGATTAATAAAAATTATATGAAGGGTTTTAATTAAAAGTAAACATTCAAAATAGTGAGATATTAAAAATTGGTACAAATTCATGCGAGATATAAATATAGGAAAACTTGCCTTTGAAGTTGGAAAATGCAAATTTAAAAATATGTCTACCTAGATGGGGAAACAATAGAAACAGTGAGAGATTTTATTTTTGGGGTACTTCCTAGAAAGCATACTAAAAAGCAGAGAACATATTTTGCCAACAAAGTCCATTTAGTTAAAGCTGTTTTTTCCAGTAGTATGTATGGATATGAGAGTTGGACTATAAAGAAAGTTGAACACCAGATAATTGATGCTTTTGAACTGTGGTGGTCTGGTATTCCCATCTCTTTCAGAATTTTCCACAGTTTCTTGTGATCCACACAGTCAAAGGCTTTGGCANTATGTATGGATATGAGAGTTGGACTATAAAGAAAGTTGAACACCAGATAATTGATGCTTTTGAACTGTGGTGGTCTGGTATTCCCATCTCTTTCAGAATTTTCCACAGTTTCTTGTGATCCACACAGTCAAAGGCTTTGGCATAGTCAATAAAGCAGAAATAGATGTTTTTCTGGAACTCTCTTGCTTTTTCCATGATCCAGCAGATGTTGGCAATTTGAGCTCTGATTCCTCTGCCTTTTCTAACACCAGCTTGAACATCAGGGAGTTCACTCAGAACTCAAGTAGAATATTTAATTTCCTTATTTAATTTTAAGGGTACAAAATTTTTAAACTTCAAACTGTCACAGTAGAATTATATGCATAGGCTCCCAGTGTCAAAATAAAAAGTGCCTATTAGTCTTAGCATTCAAGGGTATGGACAACTGAACTCTACTCATAGTGCTCATCAGACAACTCCAGTTACCGATGACACATCCCTTCATCCTGGACCACAGAGTCCTTTGACTAGAACTGGTTCTACTACTTTCATACTGAGTTGGAGGCTGGACATCTGTGATAAGGTTAAGATCTTTAGTGGATTAGGTGCACCATACACTCATTCTTTTGAAGTCTTTTATTCTGTGCTAGACACTAGTGTGGCATCTGTGATCTGGCCTCATTGAACAATAACTTACTCATCTTAGTTGTTATTCTTTTTTTTTATTTTCAACTTTGCTGGCACTCAAAGTCTTTTCTCTTGCTCTAATCTATTCAAAGACATAGAGAAAAATCCAATAAATTAGATAGGTAAAATGAGAAAAGATAACAATATTAAGGTGAGAGTATTCATGGACTAGCTAATAGTCTTTAAGAGGGTGTGAAAAATACCCACCTGTTGTAATACAAATTTACTTATCAGAATACTATCCTGTTACATGGAGAAATCCATTTCTTCATCTTTGTCCTTTCAACTGTACCTACTCCTCCATAATCTTAGCAATAACCCACAGAGATAAGAGTCTTCAAGTATGACTATTGATCACATGCAAAAACACTACTTTGATGGATTAAATTTTTCACTGATTAATACTGGATGTTTGATTTTTTAATGACGACTGTATCAGTTAGACTTAGGTTCAACTGAATCCAACATACATATTCAAACTAATAGCTGTAACAAGATAAAAACGGACTCCTTTCTTATAACATGATAATACAAAGGTAGGCATTTTGAAGGTAAACTAGCTCAGGATTTTGTGTTTTGTTGCTCTACATTCTTAGATAATACCTCAAGATCCAAGACGGCACCTCTGAAAGGCTTCCATCATAATGCACAAATCTAGCAATTCTTTTTCTAACGATTAACTCCATAGACATTCTATGGACAACTTTACATCTATTACATTCCAAACTTAATAATATGGGCATACTTACCTAAAGTCAAAGTTGAAAAATGTAAGCTTTATGCAAATTGGAAATGTTACCAAGTCAAAATCTGTTTTGTCACTAATGAAGTTAAGCAGCATGGCTATTAAGAGAAAATGAATTGTCTCTGACCAAATATCTTCACTATTTATCTGAAATATATGTCAAAGAATAATATGAGCTTTAAGTTTGTATTTTAGGAGTATAAAGAAAAGCTTCAAATAGCCACAGTCATGTACATAAGTACAGAACTTAATGATTTGACATTTTTAGTGGTCTTAAAATGAATAAAAATTCTCTAACTCCATCACATCTAACATATTTATTCTTTATGTTTCTCCAACAAGACTCAGTGTTTTTCTTTATATTGGAGTAATGATTCCATGTTGTCTAGAATGAATATTGGGATCTTTCTTTTTAACTATATATGTAGATTAGGCAGAGTAATAGCCCTCTCAATGATGTCCATCCACATCCTAATCTCCCAAACCAGTAAAGCTAATTTATGTGGTTAAGAATTTTACAGAGTTGACTGAATTATCTTGAGATGGGAAGATTATCATCTATTATCACATTGGTATCAATATAATTCAAAGAGTCTTTGTAAGGAGAATGCATGAGTATCAGAGTAAGAGAAAAAGTAATTTGAGAATACTATACTGATGGTTTTGAAGAACCAGGGAGAGATCATGAGCAAAGGAATGAAGGCAGACTCAGAAGTTGGAAAAGGCAAGGAAACAGATTAGTTTTCAACTGCCAAGGAACTCCAGAAGAATGAAGCCCTATCAGTTTTACTTTAGCCCAGTGAGACTCCTGATGCACATAACAGTTAAATATAAACTGTTACTGTGTTAAGCCACTAACGTTAGTAGCTCAGAGGTGTCTGGTTCTTTGCAATCCCATGAACTGTAGCCTGCCAGGCTCTTTTGTCTATGAAATTCTCCAGGCAAGAATACTGGAGTGGGTTGCCATTTCTGTCTCCAGGGGATCTTCCTAACCCAGGGAATGAGCGCATGTCTCCTGCACTGCAAAAAGGTTCTTTACCTTGTAAGCCACTAAGTTTGTGGTAATTAGATCCTTGGAAGTTGAAAACTAATATGCTATATAACAAACAGCACTGTTAACACAACCTAAATGAACAAACAAAATTTTGTTTCTTTATTTTCTGAAATGTACTTAGTTTTCCTTGTGAATGACTATTCTCTTGGGGTAAAGAGGAAAACTGAACTTTCCAATTAATTACATTTCAGATTATTCCATGTAAATTGTCTTTTTCTAATTATTGCTCACACTTTCATATGACCTCTTTGACTTCCTAATTACCTCCAAGATGGTATCTCTGTATACTTGTGGGCTTAAGAGATCCAATAGCGGTAAAGTAAAGGAGTCCAATATCACATACGGGCTCATGGTTTCCCTAACACTGAACTGGAACCTATGAGCTAGACTTGTTCTTGACTAGATCATCAGTCACATAATGCTGGAAATCTATTGAATCTGACAACAACTGTTGTGGACTTTATTTGTGGCATCTAAATGTGCTGTCCATGGGCCATTTCAGCTCATATATGACCACTCTCCGAACAGGAGCAGTCATGAACTTCTCAGTCACCTGCACTTTTCTCATAGCCTCTCAGGAGCCATGGGTTCTTCCATACATTCATTCAAATAGACACTTTCTTGGGCAAAGTTTCTCTCTTACCACATATTAGAGAATTGTTCCAAGTTGAATGTGAGACTTTGAGTAACTCATTCGTGTCTGACTCTTTGCAACCCCTTGGACAGTAGCCACCAGGGAAGCGCCTTTATGAGTTATACTTGAAATCAAGTAACAATTTATCCCTGAACTCAAAAAACTTTGAAATTGTTTTTACTGAGAACATAGTTCCAATATCTGTATGCTTCTGCATATTTAAAAGATATAGATAGAAAAATTCTCTATATTTACTTCCATCTTCTTTAATATTTGTTTTTTATTCTAACAATAGTGATATCAACTTAAATATTTAAAGTTTTGGAAATCACCAAGGCTTCTTCGATGGCTCAGATGGTAAAGAATCTGCCTGCAATGCAGGAAACCTGAGTTTGATTCCTTGGGTCAGGAAGATCCCCTGAAGAAATGAATGGCTGCCCATTCCAGTATTCTTACCTGGGGCATCCCATGGACAAAGGAGCCTGTCAAGTTACAGTCCATGGGGGACTCAAAGAGTAGGACACTACTGAGTGACTAACACACACACAAATACTATTGAATTTTAAAAATGTTAACTCTACATGAATCTGCTACAGGTATGCACGTGTTCCCCATGCTCAAACCCCCTCCCATGCCCCTCCCCGTACCATCCCTCTGGGTCATCTCAGTGCAGCAACCCCAAGCATCCAGTGTCATGCATCGAACCTGGACTGGCTACTCGTTTCATGATATTATACATGTAGATGTATGGCAAAACCAATACAATATTGTAAAGTAATTAACCTCCAATTAAAATAAATAAATTTATATTTTAAAAAATAAAATAAAAATGCTAACTCTTTCTTACATGTAAGCCTGCTGCTCCAGATATTAAAGACACTATTCTTTTTATCAAATAAATATTAAAGACAAATTTTCATAAAAATACATTGGCAGGAAAAGAATATCAGCGCTCAAGAAAAAAAGAGGATGTGAGCCTCCATATTTGTATTGAAAGAAGAATCAGCAATATGCATCAATATCAAGAAATCTGGAATAATGGTTGGGAGATCTGAGTTATAGTCACACATCTATCAGCTGTTTACATAAAACTGAAAAAAATTGAATTCATATCCATAACTACCAAAAGAGGAAAGTTGCATAATCAGCACAAATTTATTCTGCATTGAGGTCCAAACGATAATCATGTAAAGGGAATTTCTGAAACAAATATCTTTATGTAGCCACTTTTTTATATAAGTATGTAAAACACTTATAGTCTGTTTTTCTATTTTACTGCATTACGATATATTCCTCAATCAATTTTCATCAGGGTTTTAATAATTAACAATGAAATCAAGTACTAAATGATGTATCTTGTCTAAGAAGCACTGGTTAATGGCAAAGCTCATGATTCAGATAAATTTTCTCAGAGATAAAGAGCAAATGAGGAACACAGAAATAAACCAAAAAAAAAAAAAAAAGGCAAGTTCAGTGATCAGATGACAGATTTGGAAAAATTTATTAGAAGACTATGCATAAGATTGTGTGATTAAACTGTGAACTATGCTAAAAAAAAGGTTGTCCTATTATCTATCTCATCAATTTCAACAAAGAAGGATTTTGAAGAGTTTTCTAGTAATTAATATCAATGATGAACAAGGTTTAAATAGGAATTATTTCCAGAGTTAAAGTATTCATTTATACACAAGTAAGTTTTTCTACTGTTTCAGCTAGAAACTCAAATTTTCTATCAGTAGCAGGATTAAATTCAGATTTCTCCTAAGATCTACTTCCACTGCTAAAGAAACATTAATCTTCCAAACCTGATTATAAAGCTCTTTTAGTTTAGGGCTTGATTTCTATTCTGAGATGTAGAGATGAATCCTAGTTCTATGCCTTGGAAGTCAATTATAGTAAATGCATTTCAAATGCAACAGAATGCTTTTCCAAGGGATTAAGATGTATGTGTTTGGGAGGAAAATACATTTTGAGTCTCTGTGGCTATAAAAGATGTGAAATGGTTAAACTCTGAGTGCTATCATAGTAAGATTTTTCAAAAAGACCTGATGTTTTGTCAATACTGATTCAAGCTTCTCGGTGTCACTGGAGTAAAAATAATAAAGTTCTGTCGCTGCAGGGACATGAAGGAAAAAAGTTTGATTGATTCTTCCATTATCCAAAGACAGCTATTATAAAGCAGAGAATAAAAATGACAATTAGATGCTCGGTCTAAAGGAAATATATGAGATTGTGTAAGAAGTTAATGAGTGGAAACAGAAGTCTGAAGATAGAAAAAGAAAATATTCAAAACAAAATAAGTCAAATTTCATAATAAGAATATTATAATTATTTTATTAAGTACAACAAATGATATACATTTTTCTTTCTTGTATTTAAAGCCATGTTGAATTTACTATAAAGATGTTAAATAATTTAGCAAGTTTCATTGAAAAAAAATAATGAGGTCAATTTGAATAACATTTCTATATGTCTCCAAAAATAATAAATGACATCTCTTATTGTAATGGACACTATAAGATACTAAAGACAGAATAAGCACAATGCCTGCTTTCATAGAGAAAGGGAAAATAGATGTTGAATAAGTGAATCACGTGTTATTAAGAAGAACAGTTGCTACTTGAATGTACTTAACTAGTCTTAAATATGACATGAGAGGGAGAAAATGATTACTAGAAAAAAAAAAAAAGCAGCAGATATTAACCAGAAAAAGTATGAAGAACACTTCAACAGCAGAAAATGGTAATGTAAATAAATGAGGCAGAGACAGAAAAAATCCTCTTGAGGAAATGAAAGAAGCCCTGCAGTGGATGGACCTTACCTGGCCAGGGAGGAAGAAACACAAGCTATGTCTGAAGACAGATGCAATAATCAATCAGGAAATGATACATCATGTTTAGCATTTTCCATAAGGGCAAAAGGAAAACATACAGTTACATTTAAACTGTGAATCCACATGAATAAGGCTTTTAACAGAACCACTCTGGTTCCAGCGTGCATAAGTAATTAAAAGGCGTGCAACACATTCACTGAATTTCTCATTGGTAAACTGTGTTTACATAAGCAAAGTCCATAGATGTGATTTTCAGTCACACTGCTCAAGAATTTGATTCTGTACTCATTATTCTTTCCTATCTCTTGATACTGAGTTGGATATCAGTTGCTATTTCTCATGATAGTATGATATTGTTTTTTAATTGGATAATTAAGAAGTAAAGTATTGCTCTACCCTCTGCCTGTAACAAAAATGGGAAGGTAAAGATATACCAAAATGCCCAAATATTTTGAGAAAAGTGAAAGTTTTAGTCACCCAGTCACATCTGACTCTTTGTGAACCCATTGCTTGTAGCCTGACAGGCTCTCCTGGCCATTGAATTCTCCAGGCAAGAGTCCTGGAGTGGGTTGCCATTTCCTACTCCAAGTTATCTTTCCGATTCATGGATCGAACCTGGATCTCCAGCATCGCAGGCAGATTCTTCAGCATCTGAGTCACCAAGGAAGCCCCCAAAATATTGATATGTGGTTAATGTTCGAAGCTAACTTTATACATGAATTATATGACTAAAACAGGTATTTGGAAACCATTAGGTAAAGCGTCCACCTGCAATGTGGGAAACCCAGGCCTCAGGAAGATCCCCTGGAGAAGGAAATGGCAACCTACTCCAGTACTCTTGCCTGGAAAATCCCATGGATGGAGAAACTTGGTAGGCTACAGTCCATGGGGTTGCAAAACTTTGGACATGACTGAGTGACTTCACAGTTGATTTAATAAATTATCTGTTTGTGTCATTTTGGGTTTTAATCCTGATATTCACATTTAGGAAGATGGAAACTTCATCTATCATAAGAAAAAGAAATGGAATTCCATGCATTTGGAAATTACTCAATACATTGAATAATCTGTAAATTTACTTTTGGTACCATTGGTCAAGTATAATTATCTTGGTTATATTCTTTCACTCTTTCATTATTTTTTTCTGTCAGAAACGCCTTCAAACCTTATCTGTGTATATTGGAATTAAATAACTGCCCTAGGATAAGAACCAGCAAAGTAATGCTGTTCAGCACAGTTCACTGTTCTTGAATTCATTGGGTTCTAACATCAGTGTCTCTTGTTTCCACTCCAACATTCTGGGGAAAACTCTCATTCTTGTGAGAAATGTTGCCAAAGTTATTGAGGTGACTTTGTCCTCATTCTGTCTATCATTATCAAAATGTAGCTGCAGCAATTCTAGGAATCATTTTCTGCTAAGTCAGGAACTGATCTTCTCCACAGTACCTGCAACATAGATGTGGGGGTAAAAAATCAAGGTGTAATCATTCCACAGCAAACTTCTTCACACATATGAACCAGCACTGAATCATACACTGTATGAGCCAAGGGTAGTGTTTAGAAAACAAGCATCTTTCCAAAGAGGAGTAATTGTTCATCATTGTTCAGTTGCTAAGTCATGTCTGACTCTTCATGACTCCATGGACTACTTCATGCCAGGCTTCCCTGTCCTTCACTGTCTCCCTGAGTTTGCTCAAATTCATGTCCATTGGGTCTATGATACTGTTTAATCATCTCATCTTTTGCTGCCCCCTTCTCCTTTTGTCCTCAGTCTTTCCCAGCATCAAGTTCTTTTCCAGTGGGTTGACTCTTTGCCTCATGTGGCCAAAGGATTGGTACTTCAGCATTAGTCTTTCCAATGACTATTCAGGGTTGATTTCCTTCAGAATTGACTGTTTTGATACCCGTGCTGTCCAAGGGACTCTCAAGAGTCTTCTCCAGTATCACAATTCCAAAGCATCAATTCAATTATTCAGTGCTCAGTCTTCTTTATGGTCCAAATCTCATATCTGCATAGCTTTGGTGCTTTATTTTAACTATTTTTTTTTTATTGAAGGATAATTGCTTTACAGAATTTTGTTGTTTTCTGACAACCCTCAACATGAATCAGCCATGTGTGTGTGTTAGTCACTCAGTTGTGTCCAACTCTTTGCAACCCCATGGATTGTAGCCCACCAAACTCCTCTGTCCATGGGATTCTCTAGGCAAGCATAAACAAGTGGGTTGCCATTTCCAACTCCAGGGGATATTCCTGACCCAGGGATCAAACCCAGGTTTTCTGCATTGCAGGCATAGGTATATATGTATCTCCTCCCTTTTGAACCTCCATTCCATTTCCCTCCACATCCCACCCATCTAGCTTTGATGCTTTTTAATACACTGTTTAGGTTTGTCATAGCTTTCCTGCTAAGAAGCTAGTGTCTTTTAATTTCATGGCTGGCAGCCACCATCAACAGTGATTTTAGAGGCCAAAAAGATAAAAGTTTTACTGCTTCTGTCATTATTAGGAACAATGTCTACCTAATATTACATTTATTTCTATATGGATTCAGGCCGTATTTTCTATTTTAACCAATAAGCCAAAAATATACAATAGAATAAAAAAGAAATGATATAAATAATCTATTTCACACATAATAATCATGTGTTTCAAAGAAGTGTCCTACTGTATACATATGGTCTCCTCAACCATCATCATCATTATCACCTGGTAACTTGTTCTGAATGTGTACTCTTAGACCCATCCAAAGCCTAATTTATAAGAAACCCTCCTGATCTCTGATTTGATAAGCTCTTTGGTTGATTTTGAAGCACACTGTATTTAAGAAACTCATGGAGGCTTTTGCCCATTTCAACATGTGGCTCCCAAGATCAGCACAGTGATCAACTTCCCAGTTAGTGGGAAAGCAACTGGAAAAGCATGAGAGAGTGATGTTCTAGATCAGAGCTGTGGTTAGCACTTATAACCTCCATTCATTTTCACTGAATAAAGCTTAGTCACATGGGCATGCACAATTTTAAGGCAGAATGGGATATATAATCATGCCCTGACTTCAGGGAGATGAATCAACATGTTTTGATGAGAAGTTAGCAGCCTTTTCTACATCCTCAAGCTTTGTTCACATTATACCTTGCTTTACTCCATCTGTAACTGAAAGTTGGGTCTGGCTGCTCGCTGGTCAAAAGCCAAAAATAAGGCCAGGCTGGTGGAAACAAAAGTTTGCTTTATTTTGGATGAGAATAACTGGGGTGTTAGGGGGAGGGGAGATGCCTGTCCAAAGGCTGACTACCTCTCCCCCATTGCCCTGACAATCAGGAGCCAAGAGCTTTTATAGATGGAAGGAAGAAGCTATATGCAGAAACAGCATACATTCAGCACTGACAGTCATCTTGAACTTGGTCATTGGTGGTCTGACCAGCATCATCTTAATTGTTTTAGGTACAGTTAATCTTCAGTTCCATGGTTGGTTTGTTTCCATTTCTTTGAAGCCAGTTCTTGGACTTGTGGCAGTTCATGTCCTGGTTACAGTCTGGATGTCATGTAATTAATGTCTTCTGCCTGGTAGAGGTTTCAGTATTTATAAGACAGCTCACAGGATATGGCCCAGAATATCATTCATAGCTCTTGAGAAGGAACTAAATCCCCTTGACTATGCTTGACTAATCCACTCCAGTATTCTTGTCTGGAGAATCCCAAGGACGGAGGAGCTTGGTGGACTATAGGCTATGGGGTTCAAAAGAGTCAGACTCGACTCAAGTGACTGAGCACGCATGCACAATAGCTCAATGACTAAACTATTATAATGTGCTCCTTTTGACTGTTTCCCTTTGTACATTTTTTCGCTTCTCTGATTAAACTTATTCTTTGGCTAAAGATTTTCCACAAACACACACACACACAAAAGTAAGTGGAAGACATGGGGGACAAAGGACTACAGGGTCCCTCTCCATTACATATCCTTCTGCAATGTTTCTAACTGTGCTACTCTTGCTAACAATGTTCCTACTAATTCCTCACTTTTGTCATTTATTTTTGGTTGCTTAATTACTACTCATCCTTTAGATTCCATCTCAAATAACATTTCTTCAGGAAAGCAACTATAGTATACCTTCTTATTACATATGCTGATGACACTGTGTTGCTTTATAATGTAATAATAGTTATGACTTGATGTTACATCTTTATAAGTATTTAAATTATGATGTGTTTTCTCTACTTGAAATCTAGGTCCATTCCTGGTTTTATTCACCTAAGACATTTTATTCACACTTAGACATTGCATGGAAATATTAGAAACTCAATAATTTGCTTCTGATGAATATATGATCCTATATGTATATTTTTGAGTTAAAATTGGCTCTACAGGTCTTGGACTTTCAGTAATGGCTTAGTGATAAAGCAATATCCTGCCAATGCAGGATCCTCAGGAGAGGCGGGTTCGATCCTTCAGTCAGTGATATCACCTGGAGAAGGAAATGGCAATGCACTCCAGCCTTCTTGCCTGGAAAACTCAATGGACAGAGAAGCCTGGCAGACTATAGTACTTAGGGTCACAAAAACTTGGACATGAATGAGTACACATCCATATACTTGTCTTATATGTGCTAGGATATCTAAATAGGATTATTTTCATAAAAATTAAAAAAATGAATAAATTTGTTTTTATAACAAAAGGAAAAATGCTAAAAAAATAAATGACAATGGCCACTTTTGTTTTATGTCCCCTTTATTGTGAATTGCATTGTTTCTCCTTTAAATTTCCTCCTTATTAGCAAGTCTATTCTCCCTTTTTTCATGATTAAAAAGGCAGCTTTGCTTTAAAACCTTAACTCCTGTCTCTCAATTTGCAATCCCTGTTGAGATAGAGACAGCTGAAAATAAGGGTGCCTTAGAAAAGAATATTGAATCATGATTCAGAGAGAAAAGTGAGGGCATTGAAGTCTGTGGCATGGGGGCCAATTCTAAATCTGAGATATTAATTTATGCCATCTCTTTAGGAGGTTTTTATGCCCCATTCGTGGGCTCCCATTTCTCTGAATCTTAATATTTATTAAAAAATAGGATGAACAATGTCCAACAGTCTTAGAAGTAATATTCCCTATAAATTTGTATCTGACCTAAAATGTGAGCTGTTTCTGATATATAACAATGTCTTTCTAAATGTTCAGCTGCAAATCCTTAATACCAAGAAGCCAGAAATGTATTAGTTCTTGTTATAATCATCACACACAATGGAAATATAAACTTGAAAAAGGTCAGAGTTGTAGATGAGGGCTCTGTTATTTTTAAGGCAGATAAACCACTTTGACTTATTACTTCATTTCATAACAAAGATTGTCATGAATTCCAAATGATTGAGTATGAGTTTCCTATCAAGATGATGCTCCAACTAATTAACCCATCCTCATGGCAATTTTAAACCTATCATCTGAGGGTTATTTGACGCCCTTCACAGGTTATGTGGAGAAAGAAGAAATGTCAACCTATATTTATATTCTAACCTAAGGTGATGAAAAAAGTTATGACACAATCAGTACTTTTGTTAGTTATTTTTTCATGTTAGTGAAATTTTCCAAAGAAGTGTGAATTAATGTTTATAGAAATCAAAAATATTAACCACATGAAATAGACAGTTTTATGATGTTGCCTACCTGCTCATGCATCAGACCAACAAAAAGCAATTTATAATTTTCTAGCTGTGTTATATCTTAGCCACAGCAACCAAAGGCTTGAGCTACATTGAAAGTGGCTACTGGAGACATAATTTTGGTCGTAGCTATTTCACCATGATTGATAAGTAAGATTGGACTCTTACTGTGATAGTCTAAGTCTGCTTAGGTTGAAATGAATGTATCAGCCAATTGGATTTTCAGTAACCATGGCTTTATATCCATGCCTTACCTTGATGCTCTGTAGTGATATTCTATAGTCAAAGGAATTTTTGCTGCAAAATCCTATTTTCTATGCTTGTTTAAATGTAGACTGTCTTGGTGGATTCTACATGAAAAAGAAGTGTACCAGGAAATACCCAAAAGATCCATTTTGCAAATGACATTACACTACTCAAGTAAAAGGTAAATTTCCCTGAACTATGACAGAAAGCAATTTGTTGTCTCAATCATTTTGTTAAACTTCATTTAAATTACACTTGATGCTTCCCAAATGAATGTTCACACCTGTGTTTTGTTTGTTTGTTTTTACTTTGAAACATTAGCATCATTTCTGATTTTTTTTCTTTCTATCCAGTTTGTTTTAAATAAAAATTGCACATACTCATAAGAATGTAATACACTCTGTTACTTTTATTTCCACATCTTCTTTTGTTACCTTAGGAGTATGTGTGGAAGTGGGAAAGAATTATGAATATATTTATCTGTGGAGGTAGTCATTGTTTTCTGATATTACAGAAAAACACTTTTTTAAAATACAAAAAAAGATTAAAAAAAATACAAAAATTGTGTGGTATATGTGGAAGGTAGATGACTAAACATAAATATGTTGAAAAAACACCATTTGAAAAGACTGAATAATTTCCAAAGCCATGTCATGTAAACACACTAATAGTGTGTGTGTGTGTATGTATATGTGTTCATGTGTGTTTATCTACATTCAAATCAAAGCATCTCATGATTCATTTAGTACCTACAATGTGCATATTTATTTATTATTTCAGTCTTTCTTACATTGAATAAACATAAAATAAACCATTTATTATTAAAAATATAAATAAAGCTATATTAATACAAAATATATCTATTAATTCCAATAAGTTTCATTTTTTCATGCTAGGGATGTTTGTGCATTTTATTCTTAATTGATTATATATTTTCAATTCAAGGTGAAAGACCATTCAACATATTACAGGATTTCTTTGGAATACCACAAAACAAAATTGCACATTTTTACAAATCTATGAAAAAGGCAATGATCTTTATATTTTCCCATAGACCTCAAACATGTAATTTAGAAAATCAACATTTTATGCACTTAACTGAAATTGAGATACTTCTTGATTTGGAAATATATTCTAAGGTGAGACCATGTTGTAATTAACAGACAATATACTGGACTTGTCTAAGTAATTGCAACGTGGACAGCCCAAACAAAGGTCACAATATGAGTATGAGAAAGAATGGCATGTCAGTTGAATTAGTGTATTTTATTTAAGACATCTCTGTTTAAATAACCCCTCTGCCCTACTCCTATAAAAGGGAAGTGCTTGTTATCCACCGTCAAAATCAAAAGAGGCATTTTTATATGTCAGAAGTTACTTTTCCTTTTGCTTCACTCTTAAAAGCCATCTACTGTAACATGAAGCAAAATCTTTAGGCTTTCCAACACGCCTCCGGGCTTCCTCCAAAAAGCAATTTATATCAGCTGGCAAGGTCATTAAGGAAACTGGTCAAAATGCAGGTGGGAAATGCAGTCCTGTTGGGTAGAGTCTTAATGCTTCCATTTATCAGGAACACAAGGTCATAGTAATGGTGCTGAGTATTAAACTTTGACTTTCCAAGAATTCTGTGGCAATTTCCAATTTGAGATAATCTAAAATACGTTAGGAACATAAGTCTGGAGGTGTATTTCTTATAAATGTGTGTAACTATATATATGTTATAATATTTTAATGGTAATATATGAGTTTATTTAAGGACCAATATGAGGTCAAATATTTTTCTGCAAAATAATATTGCAGCAGGTTGTATACTTGTGGCAGTTTTAATAAGGCTTCTCTTCTACTCAATGATTTTTAATATTCCAAGCTTCTCTTGGAAAAATCACTAAAATAGGCTGGTTTATCTTCCAAGTGCCCAGTATAGTGAGTTATTGGTAGAGAAGAAACTACACAAATAAAGAATAATATACACTGGATTTTTCTGGAAGAGCTGAAGGAATTCTTCAGGGTCTTTTGAAACATTGTACCCAAGAACATTAAGACTTGGTAGAGACAGTATCTGTCTTGTTGAATGGACTATGCCTAGTTGCTCAGTCGTGTCCGACTCTTTGCACCCTCATGGACTTGAAGCCGGCCAGGTTCCTCTGTCCGTGGAATTCTCCAGGCAAGAATACTGGAGTGGGTTGCCATGTCCTTCTCCAGGGCATCTTCCCAATCCAGGGACTGAACCCAGGTCTCCTGAATTGTAGGTGGATTCTTTACTGTCTGAGCCACCTGGGAAGTCCCCTTACATTGGAGAGGATAACCTTTCTATCCTCCAGGGGATCTTCCCAACCCAGGGATTGAACCCAGGTCTCCCACACTGCATGTAGATTCTTTACCAACTGAGCAACAGGGCAAGCCCAAGAATACTGGAGAGGGTAGCCTATCCCTTTTCTAGTGAATCTTCCTGACCCAGGGATTGAACTAGGGTCTCCTGCATTGCAGGCAGATTCTTTACCAACTGAGCTATGAGGGAAGCCTAAAACTTAAAGGCAGGGCTCATCTGGGACAGCTCTGACCAAACAAGTTTCTAAAATTAGTACTAGATCTACATAAAGCAGGGAAATTGAAGTGGAATTCTTTTATAATTATTTTCCTTCCATTTTTTGACCCCCTCATTAAACTTGTGCTCATAGGAATCTTCTTGGGGTCTCTTGTTGATCCCTAGACCCCAATAATATTAGTATACTTGGGCCAATCTCTCACTTGTGACTTGTTCCTTCTTTTTAGTCTCCTCTGCTCTCAACCCTCTTCCCCCTTATACACCTGTTTAAAAGAAAAGTAAAACATACTTACATACATATATATTTAGTCAATGCCCTTGAATATGCTAATTATTACTAATGNTAATATTAGTATACTTGGGCCAATCTCTCACTTGTGACTTGTTCCTTCTTTTTAGTCTCCTCTGCTCTCAACCCTCTTCCCCCTTATACACCTGTTTAAAAGAAAAGTAAAACATACTTACATACATATATATTTAGTCAATGCCCTTGAATATGCTAATTATTACTAATGACAACCCTCCATCCAAAAAAGTTATGTATAATAATTGATATAAAATGTTCAAGCCCAGGTAAAGCTTTGCAAATCATTAGGTACAAAATAAGTTACAAGGATATATTCTACATCACAGGGAATATAGCCAACTGTTCTACAGTTATTATAATGACTATAAATGGAATACATTCCTAAATTCTGAATCAACATATTGGAGACATGTAACATATTATTGTACACCAATTAAACATAAGTGTGTGTATATATATATATATATATATAGTTACGCCCACAGTCCGAGTCCCCAAAACTGAGAGAATAAGACATCCACAGCAATGCAAAAGCAAAAAGGGGTTTATTGCTAGCTCGAGCTAGAGCTCCCGTCTCATCCAGCACAGTGGAGTCTTGACGAGAGCCCTGAGCCCAGAACTACAGCAGTATTTATAGGCTTAGAACAAAGACAGGGAGTTGGCAAGGGCAGATTGGCTGCAGGGGTTTCCTGGTATTTACTAATTGGCCAATCTTTATTGGCTGCAATTTGGTCCTAACAATATAATCTTCATTACTTCCACCATAGTTTGGGCCCAGGTAAACAACAGGGAGGGAACATGGCCCCTCCCATCAACAGAAAATTGGATTAAAGACGTACGGAGCATCCTCCTGCCCAGCAGAACAAGACCCAGTTTCCCCCTCAATCTCTCCCATCAGGTAGCTTCTATAAACCTCTTATCCTTCTCCATCAGAGGGCATATACACTGAAAACCATAATCACAGAAAACTAAACAATCTAATCACATGGACCACAGCCTTGTTTAACTCAGTGAAACTATCAGCCATGCTGTGTGGTGCCACCCAAGATGGACAAGTCATGCTGGAGAATTCTGACAAAACATGGTCCACTAGAGAAGGGAATGGCAAACCACTTCAGTATTCTTCCCTTGAGAACCCCATGAACAATATGAAAAGGCAAAAAGATAAGACAATGAACAATGAACTCCCCAGGTTGGTAGGTGCCCAAAATACCACTGGAGATCAATGAAGAAATAACTCCAGAAAGAATGAAGAGACAGAGCCAAAGAAACAACAACATCAAGTTGTAGATGTGACTAGAGAATGGAAGTAAACTCTAATGCTGTAAAGAGCAATATTCCATAGGAACCTGGAATGTTACGTCCAAGAATCAAGGCAAATTGGAAGCGGTCAAACAGTATATGTGAAGAGAGAACATTGACATTTTAAGAATCAGTGAACTAAAATGGACTGGAATGGGTGAATTTAACTCAGATGATCATTATATATACAACTGTGTGCAAGAATCCTTTAGAAGAATTGGAGTAACCATCATAGTCAACAAAAGAGTCCAAACTGCAGTACTTGGATGCAGTCTCAAAAAGGATAGAAATATCTCTGTTCATTTCCAAGGCAGAACTCCAATATCACAGTAAGCCAAGTCTATACCTGTACCAGAACTGGACATGGGACAACATACTAGCTCCAAATCGGGAAAGGAGTATGACAAGGCTGTATATTATCACCTTGTTTATTTAACTTAAATGCAAAATGCATCATGAGAAACACTGAGCTAGGTGAAACTCAAGCTGGAATCAAGCTTGCTGGGAGAAATATCAATAATTTCAGATATGCACATGACACCACCCTTATGGCTAAAGAGCCTCTTGATGAAAGTGAAAGAGAAGGGTGAAAAAGTTGGCTTAAAACTCAATATTCAGAAAATTAAGGCCATGACATCTGATCCCATCACTTCCTGGCAAATAGATGGAAAAGCAATGGAAACAATGAGAGACTTAATTGTGGGGGGTGGTTGGGGGGGTTCCAAAATCACTGCAGATGGTGACTGCAGCCATGAAATTAAAAGATGCTTACTCCTTGGAAGAAAAGTTATGAGCAACTTTGACAGCATATTAAAAAGCAGAAACATTACTTTCTCAACAAAGGTCTGTCTAGTTAAAGCTATGGTTTTGCCAGTAGTAACGTACAGATATGAGAGTTGGACTACAGAGAAAGTTTAGAGACAAAGAATTGATGCTTTTGATCTGTGCTGTCAGAGAAGACTCTTGAGAGTCCCTTGGACTGCAAGGAGATCCAACCAGTCCATCCTAAAGGAAATCAGTCCTAAGTTTTCATTGTAAGGACTGATACTGAAGCTGAAACTCCAATAATTTGGCCACCTGATGCAAAGAACTGAATCATTTGAAAAGATCCTGATGCTGGGAAAGATTGAAGATGGGAGAAGAGGTCAACAGAGGAGAAGATTGTTTGATGACATCACCGACTCAATGGACATAAGTTCGAGTAAACTCTGGGAATTGGTGATGGACAAGGAGTCATGGCATGCTGCAGTCCATGGGGTC